>BQNB010140022.1:0-12628 GCA_026074375.1 Tanacetum coccineum
AGTTACAACTACTGAGCAAATTCTTAACCCTTGAAGCATTATTTGAGGGGAGGTCAATTGAGAATGAATGAAAGTGATTAAAACATCAAGTAGATATGGATGAAGGGTCAGGACAACCCACTGATCCCCAACCCACATCCACATTTACTTAACTTTACAATAAAGAAACCAATCATTGTTCCATCATCATATCCACCTAAAAATATCCACAAACCTAGGAAAGCCATAAGGACCACTGAGATATCTCAGTCTAATGGACCTATTAACCTTGTTGCATATGAGACTGTCTATAAGGAGAGGGAAGACCGGATGGAAAGGGCTGCCACTACTGCTTCTAGCTTAGATGCAGAGCAGGACAGTGGTAACATCAATAGGACCCAATCCATAACAACACTTAATGAGTCAAATCCTTAGGTAACTGATTCAGGTAGTGGTCCTAGGTGCTAAGATACCATATTAGGGGTGTAGATGCTCAAACTAGGTTTGAGACTACATTTAAACAGTCTAATGATCCACCTCTCTCAAGAGGTTACACACTTAGAAGTGGGGAGGACAGTATGAAACTATTAGAATTGATGGAACTTTGTACAAAATTGTTAGATTTGGTGAGCCAAAAGAAAAGAGAGATGTCGTGAGTTGAAAAACAGAAAGAGAGATGTGTGAATAAAAACAAAAAAGAGTGATTTTGTGAGCAAAAAAAATTGAGAGATATTGTGAGCATAAAAACAGAAAGAGAGCTTGTAAGAAGAACTAATTGATGATAGAAGTCCTTTTTTGAATGAAATTAAAGTTAATGCTGGTAACTCAAACTTAATGCTGTTAGCCTTAGGTTAATACTGGTAATATAACTTAATGCTGCTAAGCATAAAGTTTCTACTGCTGGTATACATTAATGCTGCTAAGCATAAAGTTTCTACTACTGGTATACATTAATGCTGCTAAGCATAAAGTTTCTACTGATGGTATACATTAATGCTGCTAAGCTTATGTTGATGTTGTTGAGTTACTGGTGCCGGGTTACTTACTACTGTTAGACATAATTTAGTGCTGCCAGTTCAAGTTAATGCTGCTGTGGTTGTTTCTATAAGTACTTCGATTCAGGGTTTCATTCGATTCTTTATTCGATTTCAATCATTCAAACACTCTCTAACAGTAAACCTTAACTCAGTTTCATCTTTAATCATCAAAACACAACACAATGTCAACCCTAACTTTTTCTGACACTCACAACATGGTCGCCTTCTTGGAAAAACCTACTAAAAGTGATGGATTTCATGAAATTATTGATTTTCTGAAAGCTAACCAAATTCATTATGCTTTAACTGTCAATCCTACTATCTACACATCTTGCATTGAACAGTTATAGGCAACAACAAAGGCAAAAATGGTTAATGGTGAACGTCAATTACAAGCCCTAGTTGATAAGAAGAAGGTGATCATCACAGAGACAAGCATTAGAAGTGATCTTCACTTAGAAGATGCAGGTGGTACTGATTGTTTGCCAACTACTACTATCTTTGAAGAACTAGCAAGGATGGGGTATGAAAAACCTTCTCAAAAGCTTACATTTTATAAAGCTTTCTTTTCAGCGCAATGGAAGTTCTTAATTCATACCATTACCCAATGCCTTAGTGCCAAATCCACTGCATGGAATGAATTCAGTAGTACTATGGCCTCTGCAATCATATGCTTGGCCACAAACCAAAATTTAATCTGTCTAAGTACATTTTTGATGCTATGGTAAAGCACTTAGAGGGAGGGGTTAAATTTCTGATGTATCCACGATTTGTACAAGTGTTTATTAATCAATAGATTGGTGATATGTCATATCATAAGAAGATTTATGTTAATACCTCACACAGAAAGAAAATCTTTGCCAACATGAAGAGAGAAGGAAAAGACTTTTCTAGGAGAGTAACACCCCTGTTTGCAACAATGATGGTTCAAGCTAATCAAGAAGAGGGTGTAGATTCAGGCATTCCTACTGCTTCTCAACAGACACCCATTACTATTCAACCATCTACATCTAAACCCCAGAAGAAACAGTCTAGGAGGAAGCAGAAAAAGACTACTGCAGTTCCTCACCCTAGTGATTCTACTGCTGATGTACCAAATGAGGAGTCTGTGCCTACACATTCCAATGATCCACTGCTCAGTGGTGAGGATAGATTGAAACTCACTGATTTGATGGATATGTGTACCAAATTGTCTGAGAGAGTCCTTGACCTGGAACATACTAAGACTGCTCAAGCTCAGGAGATCACAAATTTGAAGCTGAGAGTTAAAAAGTTAGAGAAGAAAGCAGGGTTAAGAACTCATAAATTCAAGAGACTGTACAAGGTTGGTGTCACAAGAAGAGTAGAATACTCAGATGATGAAAGTTTGGGTGCTCAGGAGGATGCATTCAATCAGGGGAGGAGTATTGAAGACATTGACAAGGATGCTGAAGTTTCTTTAGTTGATGAAACCCAGGGAAGGTCAGATGATGCAGAAATGTTTGATACAGATGCTCTTATTGGTAATGAAGTTTTTGCTGAAAATGATATGATTGAAAAAGACCAAGATGTGATTCCTAAAGAAGTTAGTACTGTTGCTCCCTCTACTACTGTTGTGTCACCACCTGTTATAACTGAAGTAGAGATTACCTTAGCTCAAACATTGGCTAAATTAAAGAGTGCAAAATCTAAGGTTGTGATACAAGAGCCAGTACAGAGTACAACCACAACATCACCTTCAACAATTCCCAAAGCTAAAGGCATTACATTTAGAGATGCTGGTGAAAGCACTACAAGAACACCAACATCAGTATCGTCTTCAAGCATCAAGGATAAAGGGAAAACTAAGATGGATGAAGCTGAAGTGCCATTGAAGAAAAAGGATTAAATTGCTCTTTAGGCTAGAAATCTTAAAGCTCAAATACAAGCTAAACTCATTGAAGAAGAAAGGCTTGCAAGGAAAAAGGAAGAGGAAGCCAACATAGCTTTGATTGAATCATAAGATAACACACAAGCTATGATGGAGGCAGATTTTGAATTAGCTCAGAGGCTACAAGCAGAAGAACAGGGAGAGATAACCATTACAGAAAGATCAAGACTGTTTGTAAAGCTCATGAACAAAAGAAAGAAACACTTTGCAAAGCTTAGAGTTGAAAAGAAAAGAAGAAAGCCACCAACTAAAGCTCAAAAGAGAAATCTAATGTCTACCTTTCTCAAAAACATGGGTGGATACAAATATAATCAGTTGAAGAGCAAGAGCTATGATGAGATCCAGAAGTTGTTTGATAATGAAATGAAGAGGGTAAATACTTTAATTCCTATGGATTCAGAGGTGATGAAAAGCAAAGAAGGAACAGAAGAAAGTTCTAAAAGAACAGAGGATGAACTTGAATCTGATAAGTCAAAGAAGGCAGAAAGTAGTGAAAAGAAAGCTGAAGGCAGCAGAAAGAAATCAATTGGTAAGAAAAGAGTAGAAACAAGAATCTTCTAAAAGACAAAGAATGGATGATGATAAAGAGACATATAAGCATGAAGAAGTTAAAGAAGATGATGAAGCTGAGATGAAAAAGCATATGGAGGTAGTTCAAGATGATGAGGAAATAGCAATTGATGTTATACCTCTAGCTACCAAACCTCTAATAATTGTTGAATATAAGATTGTTAAAGAAGGACAGAAGGGATTCTATCACTTAATAAGAGCTGATGGAAGTTCAAATAGATATTCATCAATGATTAGGATGCTTCAGAACATTAGTAGAGAAGATTTAGAGACTCTCTGGAAGTTGGTGAAAATAAACATGGTAGAATAAAGAACAGAGGGATGATTTAGGAAAAATTGTTCTAGGGTGATCTGAAAGTAATGTTTGAACCTGACATAAAGAGTGAAATATGGAGGAGTCTACAGGGATACAAAGTGATTGTTTGGAAGTTGTTTGACTCTAGTGGAGTACACTTTATGAGATTTAAAAATCTACACATCTTTATGTTAGTTGAGAAGAGATCCATCACACTCATAAACAATCCACAAATTAGCTCAAAAGAAAACTTCAAAGTGATTTTTGGATGAGATGTGCTATCAATTACATCAAGCTTTGGTAATGCAGCAAAAGGGTCAATGAAGTGTTCTGATATGCTCTCTCTGATGTATTGAAGACTTTTAATGAAGAAACTTGAAGATTCAGAAGATGAACATCATGTTTAAGGGATTGTTTTTTTTTTTTTTTTGGGACTTAAAGACTTCAAGATGATTCTTAGAGTTATACTGCTTAGGGTATATATTAGTGATGTCTAACGCATAATTGTACTATTGGTGTATACTAATGAAAATTATTGATAATTAGTTAGTACTGGTAGTATAAAATTTATATGATAGTTACTACTGTTAGTATAATTTAGTACTGTTAGTATAAAGTTACTGCTGCTAGTTGAAGTTAAGACTGCTCAAAGTTGAAGACTGAAATATATGCTAAGTAGTTAGTGCTGCTAGTACACAGTTACTATTGTTAGTATATATTAGTACTGCTAGTACTAATGTTACTATTGCTTATGTTTATTAGTACTGCTGGTACAAAAGTTAATGCTGCTGGATTACAACTGCTAGAAGAGTTACTACTGTCAGAAGGATTAAGATGAGTAAAGAGATAAGGTTTGTTTGGAGAACAAGAATACTTACGAAGATAAGTATTGAGTTATTTTTGTAAAAGATATGTATAATGTATTTGTTTAAGAGATTACGTTTGCATTTAGAAAATATCATGATATCTTAAGAAAGTATTGTAAGCCTTGTAGGACTCCTTAATGTATAAAAGGAGGTCCTAGGGTATAGAATTCAATGTATCAAAAACGAGTCATTGTCATAGTTCAAAGTTTGTCAAACTAACATGTCAATGAGTGATTGTATTAATATATTCGAGCTTAATGTTTAGGTTATAATTTTGTGTTATTAAATTCATCTATGTTATTTTCTTTGTGATATTAACTAGTGGCCCGCTTAGTTTATATCATACTCTCAAAGTTTCATTCTTAGTACCTTTGGATTTATCCAAGGATACTAAACCTTATATCAATCTAAGGAGTTAAAGATCTATTCATTGGGATCAACACATTAGATCAATGAATTTGGAATAACGATCTTCCATCTTTTCTTTGCGTAAGCACTGAGGGTATGGGATTTTTGGCTTATACGCTTTGAGTGGTGGTGGATCCGATTTGGTTTGTTTGGAAGAAGACGGTTCTACTTCTTTTTTGGCTTTGTCAACTTCATCTTCACTATCATCGTGGATGATGGTAGTCTTAGCATTTGGGTTACGGGCGGATCGTATGTCAAGTCACTCCGTGTGGATACGGCATTCACATGCTCATTCTGAGCGAAGGGTAGACGATAAGGTTTATCATTTGTTGGATTAGGTTTTGGATTGGTTTGGGTATAACTTGGGAGTGAACCAGTTGGTCGAGTGGAACATTGGTCGGAAATTCGACCAAACTTTGTCTCAAGATCCTGAATCGAAGCTTGGTTATTCTATTGTCCTTGCTCGACTTTCGTTTTAAGATTGAAGAATTGATTCTTGACAAATTCGTTTAATGATTTTTGAGCAACCATGAACCCGCGCATGGTTTTTTCAAAATTAGATTCGTCGAATTTCTTTTCGGGTGTAGGTGGAACAGAAGGTGCATCTTCTCGAGGTTGTGAGTTTCTATTTTCATCTCTTGGTTGACGGTCTCGCTAATTTTCAGAATTCCTACCGTAGTAGTTTCTCGTTATCTCTCTCGATAACATCGTAGGCTAGGTTTGGCTTCTTATTATTGGGACCTCAATCGGTTTGTCGTACATCTAAGATGGGTGAGTGGACTCCACAATGTTACATCCGTCTAATCTCTTTATTCTCCTTTGATTCTATTTGAATTGCGAGTCGATTTAGTGTCAAAGCGTTTATTTTTAAGAGTTTTGGAATTGTTGTATTTCGCGAAGAGTAATGGTTTTACAAATTGGTTTAAATTTCATGTCCTGTTAGACAAGCGAGGTTTCAAGAAGCACCCGATCTTCAAGCAATTGGTGTGCTTCGTTAGGGGTTTTGTAGAGAAAAATTCCTCCGAAATCTAGGATAGCTTGTGTGGCTTCGTCAAGTCCATTATAGAAGATTTAGATTATGATTCCTCGTCCTAAACCATGTCCGTGACAACTACAAAGTAAGTCTTTCATTCGTAGCCAAGCATCTACAAGGGATTCGTTAGGATGTTGGGTGAAACCTTGAATTTCTCCCATGAGTCGGTCGAACATTGCGGGTGGAAAGAATTCTTACAAAGCTGTCCTATTTGTTCCTAACGTAGCGATAACTCTGGACTTAGTTCGAGAACATCCTACGGCATCACCGTCAGAGGATGATGGAAAGAGTTTGAGTTTGATTGCGTTCGCATTGGTTATACCATATCGGAAAAACATTCACATAATTTATGAATTCGGCGAGAGTTGTGGGATCGGCCCGCGCACGTCCGTAAAATTGTCGGTCTTTGATCATCGAGAGGTGATGACCTTTAATGGTGAAGTTGTCTCCTAGGTCAACCACGACGATAGCGGCCCCGGGAGTGGGTGCTACGGCTCAGTTGTTCCCCCACATAGGTTGATCGTCAGCCATAGGGAATGGTAGATCAAGAAATGGGTTGTAAACAACTAAGGCTTCGCAAAGGTTTTCAAACGGTGGGTAATTAACTTTGGGAATCGACGGGTATGAATGGGTTTCTTCTCTTCTTTTTCTTCTTGGTACGGTAGATGAAACGTTCGGGTTCAAAATAAGGAGTAGTTGGTTCTTGTCCCGTAGAACGTGTGTTCATTTAAGAACAAGACATAACTAGGAATGAATTAGAGTAGCTTCCGCTTCTCGAAAAAGGGTGCAAAAGGTGGTACAAAAAAAACGTTTGGGCTGCTCCAAAATCCTCCAGCTGGGTGGCTGAGACTACCAGCCGAGCGGTTGGTGGTGGTCTGGAGGTCCCGAGGAACGAGTCGGCCGGCTCGGTTGGTCAGCCGGGCGACTGGCTTGTTTCTGCGAAAAGAAAACTTGAAATTTTTTAGAAAACGAGGTTCGGGGGACACGAATCGGTTTACGCACGAAATTTAAAACTAAAACATGATCAAATCCCTGGCAGTGGTGCCAAAAACTTGATGCGTGCGATACGGATAAGTTTTAAATTTATAACACGGATACCGAATTTCTTAGCAACACATACGAGCAAGTGTACTCGTCCGTTGATAGCAACAGATTGAATGGTAAGACAGGATCGTTCACGGGGATTAGTGTGTTTAGATGGTTTAAAGTTCGATGCTAACAATTCTAACAAGCAAATAATGAAGATTATAAAAATTCAAATGATTTAGAAACTACACTTGATTAAACTAATTTGGGAAATCCGATTCGTATGATTGTGATAAACATTTTAACATGTTGATTATATGAATTAGATGGTGATATAATCTATTGTTTTCAAAACCTTTAATCTTTGTCAAGACTTTAAGTGACAAAAGCAAGCTTTAAGTTTAATCAATCAATTCAAGACTACTTCATGTTTTAATTAGTTTGACTCGCGGTTCGTTTCACAAACATCTTAACAACTACAATTATGCTTCTTGTCAGATCAAACCACTTAAGAAATGGTTAATACAAAAGGTAGCCAATCATAGACAAGAGGCAACAATTGATTGATTAACAAAATCCCTTTCGTCTTGTGATATGTTTAACAATCAATCCGATTTGATAAAACAATGTCACATGAATCATAAGCATAGATGGATCTTAGAAATAGCTTATAATTGAAGAAAATATGTTATCATAATCATAAACAAATCATCATTCCACAAACATCATTTAATCAAGTGTATAAAGATACTAGCCATTCATAGCAATCAAAGTCATATTTCCAGAAATCAAAGCATTCATAAACATGATTAAAAGATTCTTACAATGGTATGTAAAGATTACAAGAAATGAGGCTTGTTTGCCTTGAAGATTTCTTGATGTTCTTGACCCCTTAAGATGGCTTTTTTCTCCTTTAAACTTCTGGGATTTTCCTGGGATTCTATGGCTTTAAGAGAGTAGTAGACAACTTTGTGATGAGATTGATTAGTTATGAGATTTTATTATATGAAAATTCTAGCCAAAACACCCTTTTTATACTACCAAGAAGACCTTGGGGTATTCAATGCTTGCCTTAGGGCCAAAGGGTCATAACATGCCAGGAAATAGGGGTCTAGATCCTTCTTGACCGTTTAAGGAGCTTCAAGTAACTTCAAGATAAAAATGGTGCAGCAAACGCAGAGGTGCCGCCCGGCTGGAGGTCTCAGCCGGCCGGTTGGGAGTTCGTCCCCGGGTGGTTTTTGCCCGATTTCGCGTTTAAGCTCTCCGTTTGAATCGTGCTTGGTCATGGGTCTTTATATTTCAATAATACTTTATTTAGACTCTACCTTGGGACTTGGAAGCTCGAATGGTTGGCTCATGTACTCTTGAAATGCTTCTAATCTTTAGTCTTGATTCAGGATTCTTCGTACTCGTATACAACTTGATTTCTTTGCTATTTCTTTACTTTTCCCGCACTTGGCTACAAATAACTTGCAAACACACTTTGATACAATAAAGTAACAAAAACCATAGATAGATAGCCAAATAAATTATACAAAAGTACGGATAACGCTACTAAAAACATACTCAATTTGAGCGTTATCAAGAGAGAAAAGGGACAACTTTTAAGGTTTCAAAAACTTTGTATTTTACATAACATGAATGACATGTTTGATATATCACTTGTTTAGCGGATCCTTTTTTGGTTGAAATCATATCTAATCAAATACATGTTTGAATTGATTAAATCTCCACTAGCGGGTAAGAGTTTGTGGCATATTTTCTATCTATTGGGGCAAATCAAAATCTGGTGATGGGCCGCACTTTAGAAAACCCCGACGGATACGCTCCTGTTGATCTAAAATTAAAAAGTAGTTGCAAGGGGTTGGATGATTTCCTTACATAATAAATCTTGAATTTTAATAAATAAATATGTATAACTATGAATATACTAGTTCATTTAATGTTGATTTTTTTTAATTAAAGAATGTTTAAAAACAATCTAAAAGGTTGTGGTTAGCAAAACCCTTTCCATAATAGATCCTCTTATCTAATAAAAAAAGTATACAAAATTACATATTTCGTCCATGTGGTTTACAAAAAATCACACTCGTTGTCCCTATTCGATATTAATTACATAGATAATCCATATTTTTCAAAGTATTTTCATTGATAGTTTTTATTTCGAAAAACATGGACTATCCGTGTAACAAAGATAAGGATTATCCATGTAATAAAAATTATAGGCTGTTACACAATTGGTCCCTAATTTTTAAAATAGAGATCATGAATGCAATTCGTTTGAAAATTAAGTTAAAATCAAATAAAGACCATTGATTTTGAGTACTTGTAAAAAAAATTAAAAGTAAATATTTTAGATTCCCGCCGGTTATCAATAAAAAATTTCAAACACCTAAAAAAGCATATATATTACATCCATTGATCCATAAGTGGAAACATCTAAACATGGTTTTGACCACCAGCACCATGAACCACCAGCATGTGTTATCGGAAACAACCGCGATCCTGAACTCAAAACCCGTCCATTTCATCGCATTCTTACTCCTCTTCCTCCCGCTCACCATCTTCACAACCACCACCATCCAATCCTACCTAACCTTCTATGCTGACGTCACTTTTAAAACCCTAACCTCACTTTTAATCCTTCCATCTTTCACAACCGCAACAACTTTAATCACCTACACCGCACACCGAATAATCCACCCTACAAAGTCATTATCTCACTCACTCACACCTCTTTTTATAACCAACTTTCTATTCATCTCTTCCTTATTCTTAGGGTTTCACTTTCCTTTTTCTCTTGCTGTTGCTTTTTGTCTTGTACTTTTTTATTGGGATGTTTGTCAAATCAATTTAGGGATTAAACGCACCCATCGCTATTTTCGGGACACGTTTGCTTATTATATTATTGCAAACACTGTTTATTACAGCTGCATTTATGTGGAGTGTTGTATTTTTTCAATATCTCACCCTTAACTGGATTTATATTGTTTCAAATCAGTTGCTCTCTTCTTTGATGATTTCTCAGTACGTAGTTGCGAATACTGTTTTATATGGGCATTACAAAGTTTCCTGCAATCAAGATGATGTCAAGATTAATGTGGATCATATGCGTTTAGGTTTTGGATTTACTTGGACATAGGATATATTAATTGCTCTTTGGACTGCTAGGATTTGTATATCCGTATTCTCGCTCATGGTATAGTAGCAGTAGCAGCAGGAGGTGGTAGAAGTAGTTAGAGTGACATATTATCTTAGAGGCTAGAATATCAGATTGTGCATTGATATAGGTAACTCGAATATGAAGTTGTACTCACTGATTATTAAATGAATATATATTCAAATTTAATATTAGAAACAATACGAGCATGTATTTTACTCATTTTGCATTCATATACCAACTTCAATTTCTTTAATTTATTATAATATGATTGTCCGGTTGGGTTTTATAGCATTATGGCACTGCTAGGTTGTTACCTGTGTTTGGGCTGGATGCACCTATTTTATCGCTTTTGTGTTCTGTTCTTCATTAACTGAGTATTCAGTTCCCGAACTTAAAAGATTTTTAGTTTAGTATTGTCTCTTTTAAGACTGTAATGCTTGAAACAAGAACCAAAGTTATACTTATTATTAGCAAATCCGTTGTGATTGCCCAAGTGCTTAACCTGCTTCTTTTCAAGTGCTTAAGTGAGAGTTAAATTGCCAAATACGCAGTTTTATCCAAACAACTAAAAATGAAGTATCTTTTTAGAACCGAGCTCTTATGCACTTCAATTAGTAACATTATATGTGTGTAGTTTTTTGTTCTGCAATTAAGCTAAAGAAAAATGACTATCAACAGATTTTGAATCATGTACTCAAGCACACTTTTTAGATCTGCCACCGAAACATACAAACCTTATATGAATGATAAGATTGAATGTATCATAACTCATAAGTGAGTGTACTATGAACCTGCTACTGTATTATGTTAGTTTACTCTAAATGCTGTTAAAACTTAGCACAATCCAAAACATCATAGATATGTAATAGGTATACAGCAATTGCCAAATGGATTATCAGAAAATGACCGTGTTTGATTTTGCATGTATAAATAAGGACTTTTTGTTTGAAAATTTTGAGTTCGGGTTGATAAAGATATCAACTGAATCTTATCGAGTTTGAAAACAAAAATACATCCTTAGTGCGAATAATGTTTGACATGCTCTTAGCTGTGGCCTTGTAGTGAATATAAAAAGAATTTGTTAAAAAATGAAATATAAAACTTAATGGTTGATCTTCTCGGATATCCTTATAAAGGTAGCTAAGTTGTTTGCTGAACCTGGACTTGTGCATAGCTATCCTATATTTCCGTACACGAGCGAATGAATGAAGCAACGAGCTAAAACCTATAGATGTATAGAAACCTGTTTAAATTGAGACAGAAGAACATGATATTGATGTGTGATCGGGTAACTCCAATTTCGCTATATTTTTTTGAACTCAAACTACCACAACTAAAGGATTCACAAAGGTAATGAAATTCATGGTCATTCTATTATATTATATTGTTTTTTCATGCTTTCATGTGAATAAGATTTAATGGTTTTTACTAGTAATACTATCATCAGTGATTGGAAGATTCCTTAAAGAGAACAGCTGCACTGATATGATTCAATCTGCCCATTTGCACCTTTAATCTTTTTGGTTCAAAATCTGTAGCTCCAGTTTATATTCAAACATTGACATGGGATGTAGTATTTGTTTAAGACTATAAATTAGTTAAATAATCCTTCATTAATTAGCTTTACCTTACGTATGAAATGCCCAATGAACCTGCACATATATTGTTCTTTGAATGTATATGCCTCTGCTACTATTTTTTTGTCACTTTTGCAGCTGTAGCTAATATTTGTCTATGTTTTGCTACTATGTTTATATCTCCATTTTGAAAGCTGACATAGCCACGTGTATGTTTTGTGTTTGTGTGTGCCAATTTAAGACCTTTTGAATGTCACATAAGAATGGATAGGAGCTCACAAGTCACAAGGGCTCATAAAATTACAGACCTCATTCAACATTCATAAGAGCATTCTAAAAACCCATTAATAAACTCAAAAATCTTGGATATGCTTGGATGGCTCAATGTTTGATACGTTAATGTTTGTTAAAAATTTGCTGCAATTTTAACAGGTAAAAATGGTCTTATTGTTCATGGGATTAATGTTCATACCTTGATAGTCCTTTTTTATGTTGTTGTACGCAGTGTTTATAGCTGGGGTATTGCTATGGTGTGGTGCAAATGTTCTGAATTTAAAGGTAGTGTCTAAGTGGTTATTGGTTGTTCAAGTTTGTGAGATTCACTGATTCATATGCACTGTTCTTTGATTATTTCACTGTCTGTAGTTGGGAATACGGTTTTGTATGTGAGATGTAAGGTGGCTAGTGGTGAAGTAGTTGTGAAGAGTGCGGTGATGATGAGTGTGTAGGTTTTGGTTTTATTCTTACGGTGATGTTCCTCCAATA
>BQNB010140023.1:0-11586 GCA_026074375.1 Tanacetum coccineum
TATATAACTGATAGATTGTACATCATCTAACTTAATAGATGGATATTTACATTTATGAAAATTGTGGGTTGTTATACATAAAGTAGAAACAATTATCTACCAGTAACCTGAGTCGTTCCATCCAGTAACCTTACTCTTTGAAACAAAGTAGAGTTATTCGAAACTCTAGCTACCAAACAATATTGAACTTTTAGGGTTTAGTTCCAACCAACGAAACCCTTAATCATTTAAAACCTTCGTGTAATACCATGCCACGAACCACCAACAGTTAGTCGCCTTCTTCTGCTCATGTTGTCCTTGTTGAATCTTGAATTAGAGTTTGTTCAGCTGCATCTTGCAATCTTCTTGCTTGTATCAATCATTCTAGCAGCTAATTATGTATAACCTGCTACTTCTTATTGATGTGCTTCCCCTAAATGATTCACACATCCTATAGGGTTTTCATTAATGATAACACGTCTTAGGGTTTGTTATAAACCCTAGTTCCATTCGTCATTGATCAAGTAGCTTCCAAGTATTCGAATAAATACAATACCATCATGATCTTGAATACATGAATATACACCATAAACTATGCTCCCTATTTTTATTAAATTATGGTTTGCAAAAACCCTAATTGTAACGAATTTGACCATAACCAAAAACAAAAAATTCTAACCTTCTTTTCTTCATAAATTCGATCATAAAACACCTTGTAGAATCCTAGATCAAGAGCCACATGGCTCTAATACCACATGTTGGATCGTTTAAGCTCAGTTTGTTTAGAGCTTATATCTAGGATTAACAATAACAATGATAACAATATGCAGTGGAATATAAATAAGAACATCAATGTTATTGAACAAGGTTTTATTATCATACATTTCCACCAAGCCTCAAATCTATATGATCAGTATAGATCGTGTTACACAACAATAACAGTGATCAAGTTACCTTGACCTTGAGGCTACACCACACAACTAGACGTCTACATCTCCATTGGGATACACACAAACGTTTTTTTTCTGTGTACACATAAACTACACGCCTGGAACCTCCTTTTATAACATAAGGAGTCTAAGACTTACAAAGGAAGATAAACATTCGACAACTAAATCATTTAAACATTAAGGAATATCTTCTGTTAACTTTATCTTCTTAAGGAGATCTTCCATAATCTTCATCTTTTGTAGAATTCCATCTACCCTACTTAGACCCTTGTGTTTCATTCTTTTATTCATTTTGTCTCATCAAATTTCTCAACAACACCAATGTTTGAATTTTCATTTAAAAGGTTAGTGATAAACAACAGATATGGACGAAGTGTCTTTGTCACTTCGTTGAATACGGTTGCAATAACCACGGTTCCCTGTTAATTAGTATAAATACTGCCTATGATCAGATAGAATTCATATGAATTTTCTTGACAGGGTTTTGCAGCTGTATTAGCCGTTCTCGTTATCGGAGCATCTCAAAGCAGACAACACAGTAAGAGTGAACCAGTAAGACAAAGTCTCACCGATTGAAGAGAAAATTAATTTAAAAATTAATCGACATGTCACTTATAAAAGTGTTTTTGTAACACATCGAGAGTTTTAAGCGTTTATCAAAATTCATCAACCGTTAATTCATAAACTGGACCGATTCAATATCCAGTGTCACAAGTTTGATCCATATAAGATCTCACAAGTCACCTACCAAGAGCTTGTTTGATGTTGGCTCAAGCAGGATTTCCATCTTCACTGTGATTACTTAAGTATCACTCAGATGTTCTGGCAAGATCTCAAGGATAATGCGTAGGACTCTTTGTTACGACTTATGAACTTTATGGTGTTCATCAAGTGTATTTTGACATTGTGTCCTAATGAGATTTATTTTGATCTCTCTTGGCTCTAGACTTAATTTGTGCACTTTAGTTTTAGTAATCGGAGGCTGGAGCTGACTACCACCTATTCAATATCAATAATCTCGAAGTGAGATGTCAATAGATAACATGTGTATCTCCGTGACAAATGAGACAAGTATCTATTGAGAGAAACTTGAATGACTGGGAAGGGTTGTGCATTGCATCACTAGGTCCATGATGGCTTTCTTCAATACCAACAATCATCTTTGTGATTTTGATAGATTATGTATTGACCCGGTTTTTGCCTAAGTTGTGTGGAGGTCTTCTTTCTTTAGACCCTTTATCCATACTTTTCTTTTCAATCTTCAACCCCTTCAATGCTTACCAAGACGTCATCACTAACACCTTATTGTGATTGTTCCAGTGTTAGCTCAACCTTAGTCGGCATTATTACCTTATTCTCATTCATCTCCAATCATACCTAGGACTGTTATTTCTAACTATAGGTTGTCCTTGGTAGATCCCTCCGGTTCTGGTTGGATCACAGGACTTATACCTAACCTTAACCTCCTTATGACCTCATCGACGTTGTGAGTTAATTGGTTGTGGGTATAGAGATCGAACCATAAAACCTTTGATACAGACATTTTGAAATACTCCCCCTACACATGTGCTTTGAGATTTGAAATTGTTTTGCACATGAAGGAAAGAGTTTCACTTAGAATCTTCAAGATCACATTCTTCCATATCATATTTTAATCACATTTTCTCATCTTATTTAAAATAATAAAGCATTTAGTATTTGAAATACCAATTGATTAAAATTTATGACATGAAAAATTCCATGAGGAGAAAAATTATACCATGATATTGCATGAATTTATTTTTCTGATAGCTCCCCTTCAACATAGTATGTGGGATACCACTAATTTTTAAAACTTGACATTACGAGAAAAAAATGATATGACACCACAGATATGTTGAAGACGGAGTAAGATGCCTTAGTGAACAATGTATATTATTAATTGACATTATAATTTCCCTATTTTAATTTCACTAAATGTTTTTTAATACATAAAATTAACATTTATGAGATGTACCCAAAATACATTAAAAGACTTTGGTTTTAAAAGCTCCCCCTCGAAAATTGATCTACATAAATATGACATTTTGAGAAAAAATTGATACCATAATTTTTTAAACTTATTTGCGGAAGGGAGTGTTAAACACACAATTTTAGCAAATACCACTTATTATGGAAAGATACACAAATTATATTGTGAACAATTTGACATGAAAAGTTCTTTTTAAAAAATTGTGTTCAACAGTTTTTAAAACACATGATAGAAGACTTATTTTCTATCTGTAGAATCAGTGTACTGAAGCGTACACACCCCTGTTACATTCGGGTTCGAGTTATGCACTTAAATGTACATAAGTCATTGGAGAAAATTAGAAATGACATGTTTTAAAGCATTTAAACTCTTGCTCGAACTTCATTTACACACCCGTATCAATGTTAATCCACATTTCTAGGTATGTAAATGTTATCGATTCCAAGAGACATGTCGAGAAGATTCTTTTTGGTATTTTTGGTATTTTTTGATTTTATATTTTGTTTTTCTAGATTTTATATTTTTCTATTTCTTTTTGTTGGTTTTAGATTTTTGTATTTTTTTAAAAATATTTATAAATCAAAATAAAGAGAAAAAAATATTTACAAGTCGTAGTTTCCATTGGCAGTGACAGTTCTTTCTAGAGTTAAACTAGATGAAGTTTAATCTGGTTGTTGTTGACGTTTATCGAATGCATCAACAGTAGTATCTGTTGGTAGAAATATTACGATATTTAATCAGTACATTCTCTTCATGTTTTGGTGATGACAAACATGTAACTTACAACACATAACGTAAAGTGCTTAAGTTACTCGTGATCACAAATCATCAATGCATTCATACGACAACATCTCTCGACGTCTCAAGTCTGCTTCAACAAAGTTTGCACCCAACGTAAATCACTTAAGTTATGAACAAATAAATGCTTAATTTATTTTATGATCAAAGGAATTTTTTTTTTTCTTAAACCTTACATTTTTATAAAAGGTAACAAACATTTTTTTAAACTTATACAAAACATTTTTGTATTTAAAAGAAATGTTTTATTCAAAATAAACATTTTGAATTCAAATTTTCTACCTAAAAACGGCTAGAAATGTTCCAGAAAACACCTTCCCCAGAAAAGACAAAAAAGGGAGCGTCCAGGTTAGGCGGCCCCCTTAATTATAAGGGCGGTCCCCTTAATTATTAAGGGGACCGGCACCCTAATTAAGGGGACCGGCCAGACAAAAATTTCCCCCATATTGCCTATAAATACTGGATTGTTCCCTACTAATTTTCTAACCTTTTGCACATTTTCTTTCTGTCCCAAATCAGTTTATACATCTTACACATATTCTAAAAACCTTACACATATTCTAAAAACCTTTGATCAAGCATTTGTTTCCAAGTGATTTAAGCTTATTCCTCCAAGTGCAAGAGAAAAACTCTCGTTATCATCAAGATACGAAGTTATGTAGTTTAGTTAGTGCATTCGTGACATGTCCTACATTCACAATGTATAGATCGAGTCCATGTATTCCAAACTTGTGTAATAGTTAGATCATGGTGATCATGGTATGTATAGTTGTTAGATCGTGGTGATCATAGGAAGTATAGTTAGATCGGGGTGATCTTAGTAAGTAGTGTTAGATTAGTGTGATCGTAGTAGTGTCTAAGTGAAGTAAAGTTGTGAATCATAGTGAAAAAGTTATGAATCGTAGTGAAGTGAAGTGAAGTTGTGAAGTGAAGTCGTGAAGTGAAGTGAAGTTGTGTGGTGAAGAGAAGTTGTGACTTGTTGTGAAGTAGTGTGGTTAGTTGTGATAGATTGGTTCTAGCTAGGATTAGAACTCGACATTTGGCTTAGTGTCAGAAATTGGTGTAAGCTTAGTTGTGTTCGGTTTTCTCCGCCTAAAGGGAGCTTGTTGACTAGTGAAGTAACTCTCGAGTTGGGTACTCGGGGAGTGGAGTAGGGCGAAGAGGTGCTTCGTGACCGAACCACTATAAATCATCGCGTTCGGTTTGCACTTTCTTTTACTTTTCGTTTTACATCTTTATTTACCTTATCCCCTTACATTTATATTTGCATTAGATCTATATGTGTGTTGATTGTTGCTTATATTGTTTGGATGATGATTGTGTCATAGATAGAAGTTAACATTGTGATTGTGCTTATATTGTTATGACATGTTCTAGTGGATATAGATGTATTATTCACACTTATCATATTGCATCTAACTTGATAGATAATTTGATACGAAATATTTTAAGTTTTTAAATGGAAACGTATTCACCCCCTCCCCTCTATGATTTCCACAATTGGTATTCTATGATTTCTACAATTGATATCAGAGCCAGGTTGCTCTAATTTTGAAAACAAATTGTTTTAAAAATGGAGCACGATTCATGTATCAAATTACCCATGAAGGGGGATTAAATATGAAAAGTGTTTTGTTGCTTAACTTGTATTAGTTTTGTTGTTAAATACACTTAGTATACTAGCTCGAAGTAAAAATGATGCTTAAAATAAGTGTTCGGTATCAAACTCAGTAGGTTCTACATCTTTTCGTTAAGTCACTAAATGATTTTGTAAAAAATGACGAATCTGTGTCAGGTGTCGGCCCCCTTATCTCCAATGGTCGGTCCCCTTAATTAGGGCTCCAGTCCCTTTATATTTAAGGGGACCACCTGTCTGATTCGACAGATTTTTGGAAACTTTGAAAATTCATATAAAATTAACCGTAAGTCCGTAGAAGTCATGCCATCCGTCATTTTAAAGATAATTGAGTCTACTTTCGTTTAAAAATACTTCCAAGTATTTATTCCAAACTTAAGTAAATTAAAAATGCAAAATACTACGTAGTGGTTAAAAATTTGTGTGTCATTTTGACGTAAAACTTGTATTTTACCTTTTCCTTCGAGTTAGGCATTTCTAGTTGGTATACCTTTGAAAAATGATGTAATTAACTTTTCAAAAATATTAAAATTGGTTAGTTTTTGAAATGGGGAGGAAACTAATTCGTTTTCAAACAAAACTGAGCTAAGTATATATTATGGTATCTAATACACAAAACGACGACAAGCACTCTTATGTGTTATGCTATGTGATTATGTGCACTTCTTTGTGTCTTAAATTTGTTAATAGAAATTATTAAATAATCATTGCTATTTGTAATTGAGATAATTGAATATCTAAGCACACACTATTCGTTTGTAGCTAGCTTTTCAGATTGTGCCTAACTAGAACTTATGCTAGATTTCTTGTACTAAGTTGTAAAATTGTATTTGCATTGCATATATGCATATATCACTTAATTTACAAATGTTACATAAACATCTTGTAAATCTTTTCGAGTATGGGAATATACTTAGGACTAAGAGTTCAATAACTTGTCAAGTATATTATTAAATGTGTTAAAACTAGTCACCTAAATATTTCCAACGATTTAATCTATTTTCAACAACACGTTTAAATATTTTTCAACAACTTGCTTTGTTTGACCTTGGGTTGGTTAAACAAAAGAAAAGATTGTATCAATACATTAGTAACTAAGAAAAAGAAAATGCTTGTGCTTGCATGGTTCTAACATACACACATAATTATATATTTTTTTAAAAACATATAGTATTTTACAAAAGATGTGTGTTGTATAAAAATGGTTAGAAAACTCATTTATATACTCATAAAATGTCAAAAACTATGCATATTATACATAACAACAAATAGTTTTTCGCACAAGTAAAATTTACGACAATCTTGAAATAAGAAATTAACTTATCGTTATTCATCAACCTCACCTTACAACTAATCTTAGGATTAATGGAACACACTATTTAAATATTTATTTATTTTCTTTTAAATGAGTGTTCGTGAGGGTCAAGAAAGATTTCGAGAATATATCAATTCATTATTTAAATTGTGATTGATATCTTTATAGAATCTAATTGACAAGTTTTCGTGTATGGACATGAAATCATATTCTAATTTTGTTTAGTTTCAAGATTATATCAAAATATAACAAAAGATATCATCTTGGATCTACATAACTCAATCACACTTGATTGATATGAAAATAATTACATCATTTTCTAGATGAAAAGTATATGCATCGAATCATAACTCACACTTGTGTTGATGATGCCATATTGAGTCTACTTGTCCAATAGTTGTGTTCCAAATATTATACTAATATGTTTAATACATGCATAAAATACATAATGAATTAGGATTAACGACTTGGATGTTTCTTCAAATATTCAAGCAATTTACATTGCAATGCAATTGGTAAATGTGTCATTTTCGAAAAACTAAACACAAGAAAACTAACAATATATGTAAACTTTACTCATACAACATAAAAGCACAACTTAAAGCTAAAATTCACTTTTAACTAAATTCTCAAATAAGAATAATATTATTGTTTATGCACCTAGGATAACATGATGTTTGGGAAACATTATGTTTAAAAAATTTATGGACTTATCGTATTAAATGATTAATAAAATATATCCTATGCACTTTATTTTCTTCGTAGCATAAATGGTTGTGTTACAAGAAAATACACTACATATTTTTCATTATCACAAATAAGCACATCTCTTGGCTTTTGAAAAACCAAACACGTTAAAAATCACATGTGACAAATGACTAAATATAAGACATCCATTGAATCAAGCGGTATGTAATCAAAACCAAACAACCTATAGATCTTGAAAAAAAGATTAAAATATCTTGCTAATGCTTTTCTAAGATTTCCACTCATCTTGATTAATAAAGGAAGTCAAACAGGTAGTTAAGAAAAGAAAAAGAAAAATCCAAAAATATTAGGGATAGTTAGTGTACATATAAAAAATGGTGAAAACGGGACTTGTCGAAGCTATTGATTCTTTAGTTCCCCTTGACGAACACTTAGCTACTTTTCGAGGTTATTAGTCGAGGGGGATTAAGATTCTTGGTTTCTTGAGTGTTTACTTCATAACATTGCGTGAGGACACGGCAATACCTTAGTATGGGGGATTTTGGTATGTGCTTAATTACACATACCATTTTCCATTAAAAACGGACTTAAATGACTAAAAACGTACCAAAAATACATTGTATTTGTATGTTTTGCATTTGTATTGTGCAGGAAACGGATATTCAAGAAAAGGACAAGAAGAAAGCCAAAAACAAACAAAACCAAGCACGGAATGGAAAAGACAAAGTCAAATCGAAGCCAAAGTCAGTCAAAGTCAAAAAGTCAACAGGAAAGTCAACCCCGAAAAAGTCTAAAGTCAAATGAAGAAAATACAACTTGAGGGACTAATTGCCAAACCTCAAGTTGTATTACAAGGGCTGAAATTGCATACCGGGTGAAGTATAACTTTACGGGCCAGTTCTGCCAAACCCCTAAAGTTGTATCATAAAAGGGCAAAGTTTAGAATGAAGTTATAAGAGATGAGGGGCCAAAGCTGCCAACTTACCAAAAAACTATTTTTCACCGCCCAACTAAACCCAAGAACAACTCACGGGTGTGTTTCCACCCTTTTACCCTGCAACCTCTACAACCCCTTGGGTAAGACATTTCCCCCTCCTCCACTATCTTCCCCCAGCTTTATAATTGCCATGTTGGCAATCCCTCACCACTTTCCAAGCTTTTTTATGGCTGTGATTGACTCAAAAAGAAGCACAAGAAGATTAATGGCTGAGATTGCGTTTATCAAGTCCCTCACACAACAAACACGCCTAGTGAAGCTCTCACAAAAGAAGCACAGTTGGAAGACCCAAGAATGAAAGCTTCGGCTATAAATAGAGCCTTTTGTTAGCCTTGAAGGCATCGTAGATTATCTTAGATTATCTTAGCTTAATTTTTAATATAACTTAGCTTATTTTTAGTTTTTAAAGTCATTTATAGCTTTTACTTTCATCTTTGTAACACTTTCAAGTTTGCCTTGTACTCTTTTTACGAATTAATGAAAGTATGAAGTTTATGAGTTAAAAAGTCAAGTTTTTAAATTCAACTGCTTAAGTTTTTTTTTATTTGTGTTTAGAATGTGTTGAGAATCTCACTTAAGCTTATTTATAAGCTGATTTCAGTAAGTAAACTAAAAGAGCTAAGTAGTTAAGAGAAAATCACAAAAATCACTCTCAAATACACCACAGCTTATTTTATGATGACAGCCAATCAGGATGGCTTATGGACTCTCACTAGCTTGTTTTAATATAACAGAGCTAAGAGCTTGTAGACTCAGTTGTTCCCCAGGTTTTGAGCAAGGGTGTTGTAAGTCTCCCTTTTTCTTATTTTTCTTATTTACTGCAGAACTGCTTATAGTGCTTATTGGTTACTTATATCTGCTCATTTATGCTTTATTATGATGTTTAGTGCTTATCTTGCTTAGTTGTTAAGGGTACTTGTGCACATTTCTTAGTTAGTACTGTTAGTTATGAGTTAAAACTGTTAAATTGATTCAGCTTATTTAAGTGCTTATTATTGATTAAAACCTGTTTATAAGTGCCTTATTTTGCTATTTGATAATCTGTTTTTAACATATTTGATAATCTGTTTTTAACAAATTAGGACCAAATCAGTTTAAAATAAGAAGAAAAAAATGATTTTTGAAAACTTTCAGGGGTATTTTCAACTAGCAGTACTAACCCATAGTTAGTACTGCTAGTTCTCTTTTGGGATTTTCAACTAGCAGTACTAACTCAAAGCTAGCAGTACTAACTCTAAGTTAGTACTGGTAGTTAAAACTGTTAGTACTGTTAGTTCATTTTAGCTTATCAGCTTATTATTTCTGCTTATTTAAGATTTCCTTAGCTTTTTAGAGTAGATTAAGCCCATTTTCGTTTACTGTCTTTAGTAGAGCTTATTTAAGCTTATTCGCCTTTTCAAAGCAATTTTAATAGTTTATCAGTTGTAGCTTTTTAGCTTATTTGCCATTTTAGCTTATTCTAGTTGCTTATTCTTATGCCTGAGTGCTTAATAGGGGTGGTTAAATATCTGTTTTAGCTTATCTGCTTATTTCTTGTTTCATTGTGTTTTGTTAAAGCTAGCAGTACTAACTCTAAGCTAACAGTACTAACTTAAAGCTAGCAGTACTAACTCCAAGTTAGTACCGATAGTTAATACTGTTAGTACTGTGGTTAGTACTGCTGAGTTTCTCTTGTTTAACTTAGTTTAATTACTTGCTGAATTTGCTTATTTAGAGTTAGTCTAGCTTATTTGGTTTTGTCTTAAGTTTATTTGAGCTTATTTGTGTCTTAGTTTAAAAGTTTTAAGTGTTTTTACCATTTCTAGCTTTTATGCTTGTTCTAGCTTGTTTTCCTTGCTTATCTTTGTGTGCATTTGCCTATTAGGTTTATTGCCCAATCATTTCCTTGTCAAATTCAAACATCGATTATCAATTCGTCATTCGATTTTCCATTCAAGCCTCGTTGGGACATAACGACCCGGAAACACTCTATACTACTTTCGGTTTCATTGATTTTGTGGATCCTGATCCTTGTTATATATTTATATTTATCCATATTTATTATATATAAAAAGGAGTAAGAATACGTGAGTCACTATCCTATGGACGGGGGAGATGATGGAGATGATTACCGTCCGGCCTCAGACTTCCATATCCCATCCACCAGAGGCAGAGACCGAGAGACTTCTAGCCATGACTACTCCATCACCATCACCACCTATCTCACTATCACCACCCTCTGCAGGGGAGCGCCTTGCTAGGTGCATGGCCCCACCTGCACATTCATCACCTTTACTACCATCATCTGGGTGTCCAACCCAAATTCAGACATTCAGGATGACGTCCACTCAGGCTCTCATTGATGCAGTTACTGCCGCATTACCATCACCTCCACTACCACCACTACCACCATCTCTATACATACCACCACCTGTTGACCGTAGGGATGACATTCCCGAGTCTGAGCAGCCTCCCCGCAAGAGGTTGTATTTGTCCACTCTAGGCTCCAGATACGAGGTCGGGGAGAGTTCCACTGCTAGACCTACCAGAGATCGAGGTATAGATTATGGGTTTGTCAGCACGGTAGATGCTGAGGAGAGACGACAGGGGATTAGAGATGTTGGGTACGGTATTAGGGATACTTGGGTAGATCCAGCAGAGGCAGTGCCTGAGATAGCACCGGTGACCTTAGGAGAGGTCAATACTAGGGTCACAGAGCTTGCTGAGCTCCATGAGCATGATACACAGGACTTGTATGCTTTACTAGAGGATGCTCAGGATAGTAGGTCTCGTATATCACAGCGAGTCGATATGGACTCGCAGCGGGTCGATTTACTTATGGGGGATAGGATGACTCTCTAGGAGACAGTATGGATGGTGGAGGAGGAGGCCTATGCTTCCCGAGAGGCTTGGGCTCACTCGATAGGATTGAGTCAGGCGACTCATCAGGAGCTTCAGACCCATCGTGATCATGTGTATGCACACGAGACCCATCTCCAGGCACACCAGACACAGCTACAGCTGCAGAGTACTCTCATTCAGACACATCATCAGGTACATAAGACTCGTTTTCAGATGCAGCAGGCTGAGTTAGCAGCACTTCGGGAGACTGACCGTAGGCGTTAGGACCTAATGGTAGAGACTCTCCGAGTCATTAGAGATATGAGGCGAGAGATGAGCGACATGCAGACCGAGTTGTTAGCACTGCGAGAG
>BQNB010140024.1:4906-17472 GCA_026074375.1 Tanacetum coccineum
ATATATATATAGATGCAATTATGCATTATATGAGTTATTATACTTTTAGTCATGTACCGCTATATATGTATTATATAGGTCGCGGTTGAGACGTGAAGTTGTTTGCGCTTGTTGATTTGATTGAATTGGAATCTTTTGCTTAAGGTGAGTTCATAGCCTTGCATTTAAATCTTTTGATTGTTTTATAAACCCGCGAGGGGGATACATGTTTGTTTTATAAAATCGAACACATATGATTTTATGGTATGTTGGTCCCGATTATGAGATTATTTCCGCATGAGTAGCTATTGTCGAAGTCTCTTATTTCATGAACCATTAATTGCCTTGCGAGGTGAATGCTAATGCATTAAATAGATCTATTGGGTTTGACAACCCCGTTCGGAGTATGAATCCTCTAGAAGTAGTAGGTATATGACAATAATACCTTGTTCTGGGGAAAATTGGCATATGAAAAGATATATGTTTGTTAACGTTCGGTGTAATGAGCTTAATGCGTGAAAGAAAAGAGATGTTATACATTGTATTCGTTGCAATGTTTTTCCCGAGAACTAATTATGTGTTCAAAGATTATTTCTTATGGATTATTTTAAACTCTATGTATTTCACTCAACAATTTTGTTGACGTTTTAAACATGTTTTTTCCCAGGTAACCAAGGATGATGGCAACGATGGCGTGGAGGTGTTGTGCGTGTGATGATTTTGGTGAAAGACTACTTGTGTGTGTTCCTTGTCTTTCAAAAACAATGTCTTAATGTGTTTTAAAATAATGTCTTTAATTTGAAACAATATTTTTTTCAAATGTTGTAATGGTTGTGGTTACGATCATGTGGGGACATAGACGCATTTTCTTTGATTAATAATGGAACACATGTTTGTAAAATGTCTCATTTGGGTCATTTTCTATTGTCTTGGTGTATTGTGCTATTTAGTAACACCCAATTGCTATTTATGTTGCGCAATCTAAAGTTGGGGGTGTTACATATACACATCATGATCACCATGATCTAACTATTACACAAGTTTGGAATACATGGACTCGATCTATACATTGTGAATGTAAGACATGTCACGAATGCACTAACTAAACTACATAACTTTGTATCTTAATGATAACTAGAGTTCTTCTCTTGCACTTGGAGGAATAAGCTTGAATCACTTGGAAACAAATGCTTAAGATTAAATGATCAAAGGATTGTAGGTGATGTATAAACTGATATTAGACAGAAAAGAATGAGTGCAAAAGGTAAGAAAATCAGTGGGGAACAGTCCAGTATTTATAGGCAAACTGGGGAGATTTTTTGTCTGGTCGGTCCCCTTAATTAGGGTGTCGGGCCCCTTATAATTAAGGGGACTGCCCTTGTATTTAAGGGGGCCGGTCAGGCCAGGACGCTCCATTTTTTGTCTTTTCTAGGGGAGGTGTTTTTTGGAATATTTCTAGCCGTTTTTAGGTAGAAAATTTGAATTCAAAATATTTATTTGAATAAAACATTTCTTTTAAATCTAAAAATGTTTTGAATAGTTAATAAAATCGTTTGTGACATTTTTATAAAAAAATGTGAGGTTTAAATAAAATATTTCCTTTTGATCATAAAATAAAGTATACATTTTTTTATTCATATCTTAAGTGATTTACGTCGAGTGCAAACTTTGTTGAAGCAGACTTGAGACGTCGAGAGATGTTGTCGTATGAATGCATTGATGATTTATGATCACAAGTAACTTAAGCACTTTACGTTATGTGTTATAAATAACATGTTTGTCATCACCAAAACATGAAAAGAATGTATAGATTAAATATCGTAATATTTCTATCAACAATTAGTCTTGTAATGGTAATAGGTAGTCGGGTTCATCGAGCTGGATTAAGCTAATATTGTCCATGTATCGGGCTCAAAGCCCTACACAAGCCAAGCCCGACCTAAGATAGAAAGCCCAACGCCTAGGAAAAGGCTTGGACTATAAATAGACCCCTCCTAGCATGTTAGGAGGTGTTGGTTGTCATTTGGTTTCACCTAGCAATCTAACCTTCCTCTTTCTCTCTCTAGCTTTCTCTTTACATCTCTTGTTCTCTTTTTCTTCTTTTACTTATTTTATGTCCATTAAAGATCTTATTGGTATTGCTATGAGTTTGTGTTTGGATTCTTAGTTATTTGGGATAACAGCCCTTCCTTTATCTTATCTATAGATGGTTCTCTCGATAGACCAAATTGATGTACCTCACATTCAGATTAATCATGTGGATTGACTAGGATTACGTTGTTTGTTAGTTGTTCAAAACCCTAGTAGTTTGTCCTCTCTTCCTATATCCTTTAATTGTTATCCCATGTATTAGTTTTGTCTTTTCTTTTCTAAACAATCAATCCTCAACCACATGATTTTAATTCTTTTTATAAATAATATAAAAATAAAAAGGTAGACTCACCCCTTTAGAGCATTAGTATGCAGCATTATTTCCTCCATCGCTATTCTCGTAGCATAGTGATCGAACTTCCTTCCTTTAGGTAATTTGCCTATAGTACCTCTACAACAATTAGGTACACTGCAAGAGGTTTCAAACTATCCTCATCAAACGGGACTACTAGAATACTCTATGGAGCCTAAAAGATACTAGCAATAAATCTCGATACCGAAATGCTAGGGTAAATATGTACTTGTGAGACTATTAAGATTTCCTAAAAAGCCTAGAAGAAAGGCAAGCATGCAACAAGAAAACCACCTAAATCCTCTATCCGTTTGTCCTAATATTAGTTCTTCATAATTTTTTATCAGAGATCATGTCATCAGAGCTCTTTTGGTCTAGCTTTAGTTTATCTTACCACCTTAGTTTTGTTTTATCTTTTCTCTACAAGACTTAGACTCTGAGAGCTTCCACATTCCTAACTAACGTTATTTTTGGGCTCCTCCTAAAATATTCAAACAATCTTAGCCATTTTTTTCTCATCTTGTTGCTGATAGTGACGAATAATAGTTCCTTATAGAACTTATTAAGGATACAATATCGCAAAAAAGAGTTTGAGGAATTAATCAAAAGTATAATCAGAATATGAGGATTAAACATTCATTAACTAAGTTCGTAATCAAGAAATAATAATGCCTCCAATTTATAAACAAGCGCACAAGCATTTTAATTTTTCTTAATTTTAAAAGTGTAAGCAACAAACTTAAACTCTTTGTAAGTAGTATGTATGTGGTATTTAACTTAAATTGGAGCATGATATAAGACTAATCCTAACAAACGCACACATGAAGATGATGATCACACGTGAAGACTTGTTACATTGAACATTTTTTAGCATGTAGTGGTGCCAAAAAAGGGAGCCACCGGTGGTGATGACATCAGTGAAAGAATATTATGTTTGATTGTGTTTATGTGTATTACTAGGGTATCATGCTGACGAGTGAGTGATTGTTATGAGTGTAGAATGTGATGAGAATATAATAAAGAAGAGAGATGAAATGACAAGTGTCTAAGAGTGCAGGGTTCCTCCTTTATTTACAACTTCTATGTCGTTAGGAAAAGATTTAATGTTGTTAGAGTAGAGGGTACGGTGGTGCCATGGCACCAGCCGAGAAAATGCTCGAGCCAACCACACCGGGCCTCGCGACATACCAACTCTTGTCGACAGCTCTAGCCCACGCCGTGGATTATTTTCCTCTTTCTTTGAATATTTCGACCATTATAAAGTTGTAGGGGGAGAACTAGCCGTTTTTGTGTATTTACTCCCCATATTTCCAAATTTTTACCCTTTAAAAATCCTATAAATTCCTCCTTATTCTACCATATTTTACACACTCTTCCAATATAATTCACAACATAATATTTTCTACTTCACTTAATATTATATCACCAAAATGAATCCCAACCAATAATGGATAACCGATATGCTCAACGACCCACAAAACTAAATTTCAGGCAAGGTATTCTTTGGCTAATCCTAACACGACTTCATCCGCACATTCCACCTCCTCCACTCAAATATTAATCCTGATCAGCAAATGGCATTTCAACAATGGCAATTTCAACAACAATTCCAACATACCTAAATTTCTCAATAACATCTAAACCAAGACGATTCTTCTCAACAACAATCCGACTAACAATCCCAACAACGCCAACAACAAGAAGAAGAAGCCAACACAACCCCGACGTCGACCAAAAACAAGCTCAACGCACGTTCCTCAAGCATATGCCAAGGTGATTTCTTCAAACCCACATTCAAAAAACCTTAACGAGCCACCAAGGTAAAATTCTTTCACTTTCCAAAAACGTGCCCATCCGGACCCCCAACACCAAACACTTGAACCTAGTTTTGAAGCCCAAGTAAAAGGTTACATGGCGGCACATACTGAAAGAATGGAAAGGTTCAAAAAATCCATCTTTAAGCAAAGAAAGGAAATTAATGATAGAATGACGAAAATGTTTGGGCTTTTAAAAGAGCTTACAACAAGTAAGACTCCGAAAAAAGTATTAGTTAGAGAGGAAGCTAGTAATCCCATCACTAAATGCGTTAAAGCCATCTCCCATGTTAAAATGGAGAAAGATAAGAGTATTGAAAACAACGAGGTTGTCGATAAGAACGTTGTAGAATCTAGTAAATTGAACGCAGTGGAGCCTATTGAGTTAGTTGATAAGAATAAAAAATGGAGGATGGAACGGATGATGAGTCAGTTAGGGGAATGAAAGAGGAACTCACTGGATGGGAAATGAAGGCAAATGTACTAGTAGAGATGTCTAGGTCACAACCCATAGGATATTACCTTAAACATGAAATCAATAAGAAAATAATCGAGGGTTTTGTAGATAACCATAAATACAACGATTCCTTGTTAGCAAACGTTTTAGGAAGATGGACTTATGAGACTATAATTTGCTTATTACCGACAATACTATGTCAACGCAATTCTCAAGAAAAAGTTAGATAAAAAAGATGATATTAGAGGAATTTTTGTTTGATACCATGTTGATAGGAAGGATAAATATGGAATGCTTATCGGACTAAGTATCCAATTGAACGTGCTTGCCCATATCCATCTACAATATACTAACCAACGAAAAGCCGGTAGAGACCGACATTAGACTCTCCCTAGCTAGTCACTCGTATATTTACCCCTTAGGAATAGATGAAGACGTATTGATTGATATAGTTGGCTATGTTTACCCTGTGGATTTCGTTATCTTTAATATTAAGGAAGATAAGAACAAGCCCTTCATTTTAGGGACACCATTCTTAACAACAGCTAAGGCCGAGATTAGATTTGATAAGGGGACAATAACTCTAAAATCTGGCAAGAAAAATATAAATTTCTTTAAGATCCCTACGTCCCCTTGTAAAATCGAGAAAAACCGAAGAAGACATAGATCCCATAACCCCCATAAATATCGTGAGTAGGCGAATCTTGGAATAGGAGGAAAGAATCAAGAACCATTAAGAGAAAGAAATAGGATTCAACAAATGGAGAAGTAAAGTGTTTGATGGCGAGTATCTTACATCTAAGAAAGTAGATAGTGATGTGAGTAACAAAGGAAGAGTCACGTAAGGCTTGTGACTCCGAGTCTAGCTACAAGACTCATTAATAAACAAAAGCGCTTATTGGGAGGCAACCCGGGAGGCAACCCAATCTATTATTTCTTGCATTTTAGGTATGTCGTATGTTTTATTCTTTATTGTTTGTTTCTATATGTTTGGATTATATGTGATCATGCTTTGTTTTATCTTTAACCTCGCCTTAATTATAATCAAATGTATTTTGCATCAAATAAGTGTAGGGGAAAATATCCGGTTTCTAAGAACCTTTTCAAACATGTAAAATATATAGTTTAGATTAATTCGCGTCGTGTGTCTTGTGTCTTATGTGTTTTTTTTTTAGTCATATAATTGTACTAATCCTTTTTGTGGGTTATGCAGTAAATTTTTACATTAAATAACTCATAGGATATTTGTTCAGAATTTTTTCCAAGAAATGAAGAAATTTTTATTTACAGTTCATGGAGACGGCATCAGGAATTCTTCCTGACCGTGTCGCCACTCCAGCTACAGTAAATTTCGTATTTTCTTGAATTTTTGAAAAATTAATTTTGTGTAATTTCCAGAAATTTTAATTTTCCTAATCCTTGCAGAAAACCACTATCACATTAGTACATTCATCCTATCTTTATTACTTTCGTAGTGTCTAAACTTTGTAAACAAAGGTTGTATATTATTATCCCGTAGATTATATGAAGCAGTTGAGAGGTTCTTATGTTGCACTGCTCTTTATCACTAGATGATGCAATTCCGTCCTTTGTTGCCATCATACCAAAAAGACCATAACCCCCAAATTTGTTTCTGACTATCGGCCGATAAGCTTGATTGGTAGCCTTTACAAGGTTATCACTAAAATCTTAGCCAATCGTCTTTCATTCGTCATTTCAGATCTCATATCGGATGTTCAAACGGCTTTTCTCCCGAATCGACAAATACTTTGATGTCCATATAATCACAATGCTCTTATATGTCTTGGTGGTAAGGAGAAAAGAAACAACAGCCATGGTGTTTAAAGTTATTCGCAAATCTATGATTTTTAAAGGTGGGATTATTAGACAGGTTTCTTAGAGCCTTTTGGGTTTTGGTTGTTAAATGGCGATCTCTGATTGGTGGCAGCCTTACTATGCGGGTTATGGATTTCTATTCTCCTTAACGGAAGCCCGACTTCAGAATTTCAATTCCACTGCGGTTTGAAGCAAGGAGACCCGTTGGCTCCTTACCTTTTTATTATTATCATGGAGTCACTTCACTTGTCGTTTTCTAGGACTGTCGACGAGGGGATTTTCACGGGTATTAAGATTGATTCGTCCCTCAATATTTCTCATCTTTTTTACGCGGATGACGCGGGGAATATTGGAGTGTGGTCGACGACTAACATTTCCTTGTATTACTCATATTCTCCACTGTTTCTCTATTTAGTTCTGGTTCTAACATCATATTAGAAAGAGTCATCTCCTTGGACGGTGTGTCCGGGGGGGGGGGGGGGGGGGGGGGGGGGGGGGGGGGGGGGGGGGGGTGCCTGATGATAAGTTTGCGGCGCATGCTTCAAACTTAGGTGTTCGGTTATGAAAACTCCATTTAAGTACTTAGGAGTGATGGTAGGTGGTAATACTTTGAAAATTCAGGCATGGGATGAGGTGATTGGTAAACTTAAGGCTCGTCTTTCTAAATGGAAGCTTAAAACTCTTTCTGTTGGAGGAAGACTTACTCTTTTGAAAGCGGTGCTTGGGTCCACTCCCATTTATAATATGTCTATCTATAAGGTGCCTAAGTCTGTCTTACACACGATGGAATCGCTTCATAGGAATTTCTTTAATGGTGTCCAAGCCGATGAGAGGAATATCACGTAGATTAAATGGCCTAATGTTCTTGCGTCCAAGAAGTATGGAGGTCTTGGTGTTTCAAGTTTCTACGCTCTTAATAGGGCGCTTTTGTTTAAATGGGTTTGGAGATTTATTTCGGCTGAAAAGTCTTTATGGTGTCGGTTCATTAAAGCTATGCATGGTAATTCGCTTCTAAAATTGTCGCATTTTCGTGGTTCTACTTGGAATGTCATCATGCGGGAAGTCTTTTCGCTTAAAGAACGAGGCATAGACTTGATTTCTCATTGTTCGAATCTGATAGGAGATGATTGCGTACGCATTTTCTGGACATGATGTGTGGTTTTGTGAGATCTCAGCTTCGACATTATTCCCCCGCCATTTAACTGGAGACCAACAAAGAATTGTTCGTCGCACTCTAAAATCCAGTCATCGGTTATCTCTACAATTCGATGTCCTGACAGAGGAGGTAATCCTGAAACCGGTGCTCAGTTAGACCTTCTTGAAAAGTCTATTGAAGGGACGATCTTATCTACTTTGGATGATAGGTGGATTTGGGATTTAAACGGGGAGGGTGTTTTTCAGGTTAAAGATGTTCGCACCCTCCTTGATGATTATTTTTTACCAAAAGACTCTACTGCCACTAGATGGGTGAATTACGTTCCGATCAAAATAAATGTGTTTCGCCCCCCCTCTGGAAGAATCGTTTTGGATCGTCCTGCCTCTCGACTCACACCTTTTAATCGTGGAGTCCAGATTCCAGACTCGAGGTGTCAGATTTGCTTTTCAGCCCAGGAAGATTCGTCTCATTTATTTTTTAGCTGCCTAGTCCTGGCCATGATGTTACCCAGGTTTGGTGAGCCGTTGGTGGAATGTGTTATTGTGTCTCCTTTTTCCTCGTATGCAGACTGGCTTGTGTGGTTTAGCTCCAGCAGGTTAAGCTCCAAACTGAAAAAGATGTTGGAGGGGTTTTTTTATGTGGTTTGGTGGAGTATCTGGATGTATAGGAACCAACTGCTGTTTTCGACGCAACACCCTCGTCAAGATGTTTTGTTCGATGACATTGTTTCTCGCTCCTTTACTTGGATTCATTCGAGGTGTAATCGTATTTTTAGCTGGGATTGTTGGCTTTAACGGCCTTATTTAATTTCCTTGTAATTCTCCTCTAGCTTCTTGCTAGTTGGTTTTCTATAATAAAAGTTGCCGTTCAAAAAAATAATAATGAAGGAATGGGAGCAACTTCAAATGGACGAAATACATATAGCAAAAGACATTCGAACTTAAAAGAATTTAGTACCTTGAATCCTTATGGAGCACAGGAAAGAGAAAAAAAATACAATATAGAAGTATATAATATGGTTCCTAAACTAAGAAAAACTCTTATGGAGAGTGAATTCAATGGAGTCTAACCATATTATAGTATGCTAGAAATCAGCCACATGCAATCCTTGTTTTAAATTCAAAAACTAAACGATCAAACAAAGAAAAATGACTAAGTGAGTTAAGCGATAGTTTAAGATTATGAATAAATACCAAACTATCAAAGACTGCGATATAACACAACTCGACCAACAATACATGGTATAATTATTCAACTAATTACACAAACTTTAACAAACTAGAACGAATTTGTTCACGAATTAATACACCATTATGTTGGAAGAAATATTAAGATATTTAATCTATACATTCCCTTCATGTTTTGGTGATGACAAACATATAACTTATAACACATAACGTAAAGTGCTTAAGTTACTCGTGATCACAAATCATCAATGCATTCATAAAACGACAACCAACTCTCAGACGTCTCAGTCTATTCAACTGAAGTTTGCACCCGAACGTAAAACACTTCATGAATACTAAAATAAATGTTTAATTTATTTTATTATCAAATGAATTTTTATTTAACTTCACATTTTTTATAAAAATGTCACAAACATTTTTATAACTTTTACAAAACATTTTTAGATTTAAAAGAAATGTTTTATACAAAATAAATATTTTGAATTCATATTTTCTACCCAAAAACAGCTATAAATGTTCCAGAAAACACCTCCCCCAGAAAAGACAAAAATGAGCTATCCAGGACTAGAACGGGCGGGATACCCCTAATTAAAAGGCGGTCCCACAAAAGTATTAAGGGACCGAGCACCCTAAATAAGGGGACCGTTCAAACAAAAATTCCCCTCAGATGCCTATAAATACTGGACTATTTCCCACTTATTTTCTTACCTTTTGCACATACTTTCTTTCTGTCTAAAATCAGTTTATACTCTCCTACAATCCTTTGATCATTTAAATCATGAAGCTTTATTTCCATGTGATTCAAAGCTTATCCTCCAAGTAAAAGAGAAGAACTTTCGTTATCATAAAGATACAAGTATATGTCTTCTATTTAGTGCAATTCGTGACATGTCTTTACATTCACAATGTAAGATCGAGACTATGTATTCCAAACTTGTGTGTAATAAGTTAGAATCGTTGGTGATCATGGTGTGTATAGTAGTTAGATTATGGTATCATAGGAAGTTTAGATAGACGTGGTGATTTTGATATGTTCTAGGGGAAGTGTAGTGAAGTTGATGAATTGAAATAAGTTGTGAAGTGAAGTGAATGAAAGTCGTGAAGTGAAGCTGATGGTGAAGAGAAGTTGTGAATTGTTGTGAAGTAGTATGGTTAGTTGTGATAGATAGTTCTAGCTAGGTATTAAGTATTAGAACAACCCCTATCCCCCCCCCGAAACATTATGGCTTAGTGTCAAAAATCGGTGTAAGCTTAGTTGTGTTCGTTTAATAGCCGGTTTTCTCCGCCTAAAGGGAGCTTGTTGACTAGTGAAGTAACTCTCGAGTTGGGTACTCGGGGAGTGGAGTAGGGCGAAGAGGTGCTTCGTGACCGAACCACTATAAATCATCGCGTCCGGTTTGCACTTTCTTTTACTTTTCGCTTTACATCTTTATTTACCTTATCGCCTTACATTTATATTTGCATTAGATCTATATGTGTGTTGATTGTTGCTTATATTGTTTGGATGATGATTGTGTCATAGATAGAAGTTAACATTGTGATTGTGCTTATATTGCTATGACATGTTCTAGTGGATATAGATGTATTATTCACACTTATCATATTGCATCTAACTTGATGGATAATTTGATACGAAATATTTTAAGTTTTTAAATGGAAACGTATTCACCCCCCCTCTACGATTTCCATAATTGATATTCTACGATTTCCACAATTGGTATTAGGAGCCACGCCGCTCTAATTTTCAAAACAAAGGATTTTAAAAATTGAGTACGATCCATGTATCAAATTACCCATGAAGGGGGATTAAATATGAAAAGTGTTTTGTTGCTTAACTTGTATTAGTTTTGTTGTTAAATACACTAATTATACTAGCTCGAGGTAAAAAAATGATGCTTAAAATAAGTGTTATATGTTCGGTATCAAGTTCAGAAAGTTGTACACCTTTTTGCAAAGTCAGTAAACAATTTTGTACAAAAAATGGAAAATTTGAGTGTCAGATGGCCGGCCCCCTTAAAGTGTATGGCCGGCCCCCTTAATTCCTGGCCGGCCCCCTTATATTTAAGGGGACCACCTGTCTGATTCGGCAGTTTTTCGAAAACTTTGAAAATTCATATAAAATCAACCGTAAGTCCGTAGAAGTCGTGCCACCCGCCATTTCGAAGATAATTGAGTCTACTTTCATATAAAAATACTTCCAAGTATTTATTTCAAACTTAAGTTAGTCAGAAAGGAAAAATACTACTTATTGTCCAAAACGTTGAGTCTCGTTTTAACGTAATACTTGTATTTTATCTTTTCCTTTCGAGTCGGACATTTCTAGTCGGTATATCTTTGAAAAATGGTGTAATTAACCTTTAAAAAATATTAAAATTGGTTAATTTTTGAAATGGGGAGGAAACTAATTTGTTTTCAAATAAAACCGAGCTATGTATACATTGTTGTATCTAATACACAAAATGACGACAAGCATTTTATGTGTTATGCTATATGATTATGTGCATTTCTTTATGTCTTAAGTTTGTTAGTAGAAATTATTAAATGATCGTTGCTATTTGTAATTAAGCTAATTGAATGTCTAAGCACATGTGCCATGTACACTATTTGTTTGTAGCTAGTTTTTCGGATTATGCATAACTAGAACTTATGCTAGATTTCTTGCATTAAGATTGCGAAATTGTTCTTGCATTACATATAGGCATAGATCATTTAATTTACAAATGTTACATAAACATCTTGTAAATCTTTTCGAGTATGGGAATATACTTAGGAATAAGAGTTCAATAACTTGTCAAGTATATTATTAAATGTGTTAAAACTAGTCACCTAAATATTTCTAACGATTTAATCTATTTTCAACAACACGTTTAAATATTTTCAACAACTTGCTTTGTTTGACCTTGGGTTGGTTAAACAAAAGAAAAGATTGTATTAATACATTAGTAACTAAGAAAAAGAAAATGCTTGTGCTTGCATGGTTCTAACATACACACATAATTATATTTTTTTTACAAGACTAGCTATTATACACTATATATAACAAAAGATATTATCTTGGATCTACATACTCAATCACACTTGATTGATATGAAAATGATTGCATCCTTCTCTAGATGAAAAGAATATGCATCGGATCATAACTCACACTTGACGAGCTAAAGACTAAAGATAAAGCATTGTATGCTAGGCTTAAAGTTTTGTAAAATGGAGTGACCTCCCTTAGGGGGAGATTGTTGGAAACACAAAAAGTGTCGGTCACTTCCAAGTTGTAATAGGTCTTAGCTCGTAGATTGTGTCATGTTAAGTATAGAAGCTAATCCGGCCCAAGGCCCATGGGAAGCCCATCATAGCCCATGGGCCGGCCATCATGTAACTATATAAGCCCTCTCCTAGCCTTGGAGAGGGGTTGGTTGTTTCATTTTTCCATTTCACACACATAATACAATTCATCCATTCCATCCATCACAACCCACATCTCTTACTCTTGTTCTTGGTAGATCATTAGATTACATGTTTCTTCAATTGGTATCAAGAGCAATGGAGTGGTGTGTTTAGTTTTTGTGTTTATCTTGTGATTTGTGTTCAAAATCTTTATAAAGAACAAAAAATTTATTTCAAAATTTTTTGGCATAAAAACCTTAAAGTTTTCATTTTTATTGTTCCTATAGGGTTAGTAACACTAGTTGTACAAGAA
>BQNB010140025.1:1448-16205 GCA_026074375.1 Tanacetum coccineum
CATTGATTTCTTTTTAGATGGATGATGTGGATGAGTCCCCTAGTATCCAACCTTTTTTGGTATCCAATATAACTCTCCTCTAAAACAAATTACTCCGTTACATATACAAATGTGTGCTCACAGCTTTGGGTGTGGTCTCACATCAACTACTCCATTCATATGGGAAGTGATTTGCACACTCCATTTATTGATTAACACATTCAAAATGTGTGTGTTGACATTTATACTCCTAAATTACTTAACGGAGTGTGGAAATCAAAACATAAATACTAAGAGTATAAATGACATGACACATAATTTTGAGTATGCAAATAAATTAAGAGAGAGTGCAAATCACTTCCCCATCCATATGGGTAGGCCTGAACATAATAAACATATGGGTAGGCTGAACATAATAGATTGCGAATCGGATTGAATAAAAAATCAGACCGGATATATTTCGGTTTGGTACGCGGTTCATTTTTCTCATATTTGATCTTTGGTCCGGTTCGGTCTTACACAAAACCGGCATTATGCTTTGTTGGAACGGACCGGACCGAACCGACCTGGACATGAACCGACTATTTCGGTGTGGTCCTCGGTCCGGTGTTTTGGACAAAATCTGTTTCCGGTCCGATCCGGTCTTAGTCAGTCTGGTCCGGTTTTCAGACCGTGATCAACCCTACATATGTGACACTGGATATGGCTTCAGCCAAAGCCAAGCCAACATACCTCTCTTGCGCAAAAAACGCGAGTGATAATGTCTATTACATTAACTGAAAGATGCTAACTGTAGTTTTAGGATACTTTTTTTTATCTTCTTCCTGGAATTTTGGGCTTTTCAAGTTGAGTTTCATCGTCTCAAAGTGTAATGCATTAATTATTTGCAAACTAGAAAGGCTAATGATCATGCAACGTTCACACTTCTGTAAATAGTAGTCAAGGGATACTATTTCAGTATGTAAGAAGTAGTAAGGAGTAGTATAAAATCCTAGACTTTTGGTAACCCATGTATCCCTTGACTACTTCTTACATACTGAAATGGCTGAGCAAGAGGAAGTTGGTGGAGCGCTCGCAATGCTAGTAAAAAAACATCACCAGCACCTGCGGCGACGTCTGCTGTTCCAGAGGCTGAAACAAATGCCGGAGGGCCTGAGGGAAGCGAGACTGAGTCAGATGATACAATATAACATGTACGTTTATTAGATGTAACTTGATCTACACTCTGATGTTAGATAAGTGTGCTTGTATATAGTAATGTGCTTGACGGTCTACTCCTTAATCATAACTTGTACGTAGGTTTGTAAAACAGTATTGTACTGTGTGTTATATCTACTCGTACTTTCTTTCCTTAGGCTATTTAGTAATTTACTTTTTTTGGAATGTTGATACAAGGATGTCTGTAGTCATGTAGTCATGTCAAGAATGTTTTCGGGTTATCAAGATGCAGTTGAAGCCATGACTTACGTTTTGTGTTGCATGTCTATTGCTGTTGGGCTATCTATAAAATAGTTGCACTTTTGTTAATCTGAACTCATAAAATAAGCCCGATATCTTTCTACGTCTTCTACTTATTTAAACTTAAATTATAATATTAGATATTATTGGTACAAAGTAAAATGAAAATATATATTGACCACCTTGTAAATAAATACGGTTATATTTTGGGGCACATCTAATTAAAATTTGTTAGTCATGTTCTATAATCACAGTTGACACGGATGGAACCAGAAACTAATTATGTCGGTGTGCCAAAATTTGTTTGTAATCGTTTTACAATAGTAGAGACACATTTGAATGGCTTCAATATCAACAATCATGCATTAAGCCAAGGCCAAAACACCAAATATATGGTAATCTGAAACAAACCCAAGCAACCAAGTTTCAAAATTTTTGAAAAAAGAAATCTGATCAACTCATTGTTGCATAAAACCCTTCCAGCTAGTTCACTAAAATGCCTATCTGTAGCTTACCCATGAACACCCATTACTATCTTATGTGCTAAATGAAAATAAGGTGATACGACTGCTTCAAGTAACCCTACTAACAACATAAGTTTATCACATATTATTATTAGAGAAATGCTAGAACCACAAACAAACATCCACAAAAACTTTTACAAAATGATGTGTCATGTAACTTGTGGATGCATGTAAGAGAGAAAATTAAAAAGTAACTTTGAGAATGCCACTAATTACATGACACATCATTTTGTAAAAGTTTTTGTGGATGTTTGTTTGTGGTTCGAGCAATGCTAGAACCACAAACAAACTTACACAAAAACTTTTACAAAATGATGTGTCATGTAGCTTGTGGATACATGTAAGAGAGAGTATTCAAAAGTTACTTTGAGAATGTCATTAATTGTATGACACATCATTTTGTAAATTTTTTTGTGTAAGTTTTGTTTGTGGTTATAACATTTCTCTTTTTTCATTGGTTCTTTTTTCAATTATAAGTTTATAACAAATGCTTATAAAACAAATTACTTTCGTTACATATACAAATGTGTGCTCACAGCTTTGGGTGTGGTCTCACATCAACCACTCCATTCATATGGGAAGTGATTTGCACACTCCACTTATTGATTAACACATTCAAAATGTGTGTGTTGCCATTTATACTCCTAAATTACTTAGCGGAGTGTGGAAATCAAAACATAAATACTAAGAATATAAATGACATGACACATAATTTTGAGTATGCAAATAAATTAAGAGAGAGTGCAAATCACTTCCCCATCCATATGGGTAGGCCTGAACATAATAAACATGGGTAGGCTGAACATAATAGACTGCGAATCGGATTGAATAAAAAATCAGACCGGATATATTTCGGTTTGGTACGCGGTTCATTTTTCTCATATTTGATCTTTGGTCCGGTTTGGTCTTACACAAAACCGGCATTATGCTTTGTTGGATCGGATCGGACCGAACCGACCTAGACATGAACCGACTATTTCGGTGTGGTCCTCGGTCCGGTGTTTTGGACAAAATCTGTTTCCGGTCCGATCCGGTCTTAGTCAGTCTGGTCCGGTTTTCAGACCGTGATCAACCCTACATATGTGACACTGGATATGGCTTCAGCCAAAGCCAAGCCAACATACCTCTCTTGCGCAAAAACGCGAGTGATAATGTCTATTACATTAACTGAAAGACGCTAACTGTAGTTTTAGGATACTTTTTTTTATCTTCTTCCTGGAATTTTGGGCTTCTCAAGTTGAGTTTCATCGTCTCAAAGTGTAATGCATTAATTATTTGCAAACTAGAAAGGCTAATGATCATGCAACGTTCACACTTCTGTAAATAGTAGTATAAAATCCTAGACTTTTGGTAACCCATGTATCCCTTGACTACTTCTTACATACTGAAATGGCTGAGCAAGAGGAAGTTCGTGAAGCGAGCGCTCGTAATGCTAGTGAAAAAACATCACCAGCACCTGCGGCGACGCCTGCTGTTCCAGAGGCTGAAACAAATGCCGGAGGGCCTGAGGGAAGCGATACTGAGTCAGATGATACAATATAACATGTACGGTTATTAGATGCAACTTGATCTACACTATGATGTTAGATAAGTGTGCTTGTAAATAGTAATGTGCTTAACTGTCTACTCCTTAATCGTAACTTGTGAACGTAGGTTTGTAAAACAGTATTGTACTCTGTGTTGTATCTACTCGTACTTTCTTTCCTTAGGCTATTTCGGTCACTTTACTTTTATGAAATGTTGATACAGGATGTCTGTAGTCATGTCAAGAATGTTTTCGGGTTATCAAGATGCAGTTGAAGCCATGACTTACGTTTTGTGTTGCATGTCTATTGCTGTTGAACTATCTATAAAATAGTTGCACTTATGTTAATCTGAACTCATAAGCCCATTTTCTACGTCTTACTACTTATTTAACAATTAACATTAATCTAATAAGCCTAGTTAGAGCAATGGGTATCGTTGCATGCCATTGTGGTGTCAAATTACAATTTTCGTGCCACCTCAGCGACACTTCATTTTAACATAGGGAAAATGGCACAAAAATATACTTAACTTAAGGTTCATTTCCAATCAAGATATCCAACTTATATTTTTGGCCAATTTGGGTATTTTCGTTAAATATTTAACGATCATCTTCGCCACCACCAAACCTCCCTACCACCATCGCTACCCACCAAGCATCTCCACCACCATCACTACCAAGCACCACCTCCACCACCAACCCCACCCACCACCGCCGTATTTGGATCATGGTGGTGCAACTTTATATTCAGAGTTACAGATGGAAGCAATTTTTAAGGATCTTACTTCTAATGTTTATGGAAATCCTCGTATCCTTAATATTATGTCATTTCACATCATAGTTCTAGAAGTCGCATAACCTTATAATTTCATTTCTATCATTCATTTATTGACGCAGTTGTAATATCCCTGTGCGATTATTTGAAGATCATACTGATCATTTGATCTTTGGTTGATGTTAGATTACAATTAGGAATTGATATATTCTATGTAATGTACTAGCATGTTGGCCGTTTAAATCTTATCAAGAAATGATAATCCTAGAATGTTTGTAAGACTCGACCTCGTATGACGTCATATATAAGACAGTAGTTTGAGCTATTGTTTATATGAGCTACTAAGTTTATGATATTGTTATACTTATACTTCAGATATTAGAGTTGTGATTGTATGAATATCTGTATTTCGTTATGAACATGTCCTTGTACCAATCGTAGCTCATAGTAAAAAATAAGGACGTACATTTGTTGCTTGATGATTCCAACTACGAGTTTATATGGAAACAACCTTTACAAGCCACAATCACTAACAACATTTAGTGGTTGGTGCTTTACGGCGGTGGTGGGTGTGGTTGGTGGTGGACAGAGGGGTCTCAGAGGGGTGTGCAAGAGGTGCAGTCGCACAGGGCCTCCACATAAAAGGGTCCACATTTTTATTAGTTTTGCATATAAATACGTATAACATTAAACTTATATAAGCAATATAATTCAATTTTATATACATCTTCTTTTTAATTTACAAGTGTAATGGGGCCTCTTTTTTATTATTGCCTAGAGCCACCGAAAACAACGAGACGGCTCTGGTGGTGGAGGCGGTGCTTGGTAGTGATGGTGGTGAGGAGGCTTGGTGGTGGCAAAGATGATTGGTGGTGGTGGTAGTGGCTAGTGGACTTGAAATGTAAAACTTAACGGATGATTGTTAAATATTTAACGAAAATACCTAAATTGGCCAAAATATAAGCTGAGTGCTTTTTTATGCAAAAATAAAAGTACGATACCTTAATTGGGAATGACCCTTACGTTGGGAACCTTTTTGTGTCATCTGTCCTTTAACATACACACCAAAAACACTCCTTCACTCATAAAATGTCAAATCTCATGCCAAATTCTCCCATTTAGGCCCTACCATACCCAATTAAAACACAACACTCACACACCAAACAAATAAAAAAAGAGAGAAAAAAACAATTTGGCGTACGTTACTTTTTTGGCGCTGCATCTGGCGAATGAAGGGGTCGGTGTGGTAACACATGTTTGGCGCTGCCATTTTTGGATCAACATAGGATTTGGCGTGCTCATACGCCATGATACCGTATACTCTTATGTCAAATATTTGTTTAAACGTTATTTTACATATAACCTACTAAGGTCATTCTCTATGTTGAACCTTTCTAAAAGTTGTAATTCTGTTATGATATTAAATTATAAACACTTTCATTTTATAAACATGTCCTAACTATGTATAAACATTTTCAAGTTTTATATACATCTCACATGATTCAAATGTTTTAAATTATTTAAAAATTCAATATCTTAAACTTCTTCATGTTACACAAGCTCGAAATATATATTCACTTTGGTTTACAAGTTTGTAAACTCCCTCATCATTCTATAAACATTTTTCATAAACATCACAGTCAGGGACGAAACTTAGTGAGGGTCGAAAGAAGTCATAGCCCACTTTAAACTTTAGCCACAAGTACATTTTTAACTTTTACAATTTGTAATATTAGCTATTATTAGAGGTGGCAATTTTAGACCCATTGGTTAAATTTGGGTCTAGTTGGTTACATATTTTTAAGGGATGATTCTAGATGAGTCTCTTTTAAATTTATAGATGGGTCTAGCACTTTTCTCTTAATATTATAGATGGGTCTAGTTAGGTAAATATTTTTAAGGGATGTGTCTAGTTGGGTTTCCCTTAATATTTATAGATAGGTCTTGTTGGGTATAGCGTTTTTCATCCGTTTTAAACGTTTTTTTATCGATTTTGAACGTTTTTGACCGTTTTCATCCGTTTTCGACCGATTTCGGCCGTTTTTGACTGATTTCGATCGATTTCGGCCGTTTTTGACCGATTTTGATCGATTTCGACCGTTTTAGACTGATTTCTTCTGATTTTGACCGTTTTCAATCGATTTCGACCGATTTCTATCGATTTCGACAGTTTTTGACCCAATTCGACCGATTTTGACTGTTTTCCACCGTTTTTGACCGACCACGACCGATTTTGATCATTTTCGACCGATTTTGACCGATTTTGATCGTTTTTATCGTTTTCGACCGATTTCGACCGTTTTTGATCGTTTTTGATCATTTTCGACCGATTTCGGTCGTTTTTGAGCGTTTTGATTGTTTTCGGTCAATTTCGTCTGTTTACGATCGCAATTGGTCGAAAACGGTAGAAAACGGTAAAAATAGATCGAAGTTGGTGGAAACTGGTGGAAAACGGTCAAAAACGGTCAAAATTGGTCGAAAATGGTAGAAATCGATCAAAAACGCTCAAAATCGGTCGAAATCGATGGAAATCAGTCGAAAACGGTCGAAATCGATGGAAATCGGTCAAAATCGGTGGAAATCTGTCAAAATCGCTGGAAATCGATTGAAAACGGTCAAAATGGTCGAAAACGGACGTAAACGGTCGAAATCGTCAAAACGGTCAAAATCTGTCGAAATCGGTTGAAGTCGGTCAAAAATGGTCGAAATCGGTCGAAAACGACCAAAATCGGTCGAAAACGTATAAAAACGTCAAAAACGGATGAAAAATGCTATACCCAACGAGACCTATCTATAAATATTAAGGGATACCCAACTAGACCCATCCCTTAAAAATATTTGCCCAACTAGACCCAAACCCATCTAGACCCAGACCTATCTATACCCAAACCCATCTAGACCCAAACCCATGTAGAACCATTCTCTTAAAAGACCCATCTAGAACCAAACCCATCTAAAACCAAGCCCACCTAAAACCAACCCAACCCAACCATTTTGTCACCTCTAGCTATTATTAGTAGAAATGTTAAATGAAAATATATATTGACCCCTTGAAATAAATACATTATATTTTGGGCCATCTAATTAAACTTGTTAAATCACGTCTATATCGCAGTTGACAGGGATGGAACCAGAACTAAATATGATCGGATGCACAAATTTATTTGAATCGTAACACTAGAGACACATTTGGATGGACCGGGTGCATTTAATATGCATTTAAAACAATCCATGTTTTTTTTTCAAAAATTAACACTACATCCAAAAAATCTATAGGGGTTCGTTTGATAGGACGTAATGAAATGTTAAATGAATGGGAATATAGCGGACGTAATGGTTTGAATGATGTAATGTATTAATTCATTACCCTTATTAATATGTTTGGTTAGTATGATAGGAAGAAACTGCAATCGATTAAAAAAAGACTAAAAATGCCCATAGTTAATAAGAAATAGTATTAGTGTGGGTAGTTTAATGGTGTGATACTTTTATTGTAATATTGATTACATTACGGACGTAAGAAAAAAAAAGGCCCCCTATGGAATGAAATGGTTAGTTTTTATGTATTTGATGTCATTATTTGTAATGAATCATTGAGATTTGATATAATTGTAATCAAACAAGATCTTTTTCATTCAATCGTATGAATCGTTTTCATATCTACCTTTTCATTAATCATACAAAACCTACGTTAAGTGTTCGACAACTCTACAGTGATATTCTGATTCCGTCTCCTGACTGCAGATTTCACCAAAGGCTTGTTTTTGAAGTGCTTTAAAATAATAAAACCTGAGCAGTTATGAACACAATATTGTTGGAAGTACGAAATTGGGGGGAAATTAGTAGTTTATTTAGTAGAAAAGTAACTTTGTTTGACAATGCTCCTATCATTGGTTTCCCAGAAACTTGCTCTACAAGTTCTTAAAACACGGATTTAATAGAGTCAACGGACCCACATAATAAACTTCACTTGCTCTTGTCACGTGTCAAGAGGCACAAACTCCTATTTGAGGGGTGTTTTTTTCATTGGTTCTTTTTTCCTTTTTTAATTATTAAAAACTTTATAAAACACTTTTACAAGAGAGAGTAGACGACAATCGGGACAATGTGTGCTCAGAACTTTAGGTTGTGGTCACACACAACCCCACTCCAATTTTATGTGTAAAGCCGTGATATAGATCGCTTAACCGATTGAACTGAGAATTATGACGAATCTGACGCGATCGGATTGGAATATACGAACATATGTAGGTTTTTCGTCATCGGGTCTAATCATTTTCCATCATATTTCAGTTCTAGTTTGTCCGGTTCGATACTTACATCAAAACTGACAATTATGCTTTGTTAGATCGGACCAGACCGAAGACCGAACCGGACAGGACCGACCTGGACATGGATCGACCATTTCGGTCCAGTCATCGGTCCAGTGTTTTGGACAAAATCGGTTTTCGATCCGGTCCGGTCTTAGTCGGTCCAATCCGGTTTTCGGACCGTGATCAGCCCTACATATGTGATACTGGAAAAACAGTAACTCTCTTTGCGTCATAACGCGAGTGATGGAGGGATGAGCATGGCTCTTGAGCCAAATACACTTTCTCGTTATTATAATTATTTAATTGGTTTTGTGTTGTGTTTTTGTTTATTCGGATAAAACCATCTGGGCATAGCTCAGATAAGCACGTACAGTTAACCTTAGGGAGGTTTTGGGTACCACATGGCGTGAGGTCCATCGGTTCGATGCATCTACATGGGGTTGTCTTTCAGGTGAGCGAAAAAATTGGAGGGGGGTCGATCCACTATGGCGTAGGGCAGGCAGGGGGGTAGGTAGTGTGGGGCTATGGGGTTTCGGTGGTGTTGAGGGGGGGACTTGGTGTGGGGGGGTGTGGGTTACCGCTGTCCGACGGGGGGGGCGTTGGGTGGTGGGTGAGGTAGGGGGCGGAGGGGGGGGGGGTGGCGGTGTTTATAGGAGTAGGAGGCCTTGTGCGGGTGGCAGGGGTGTGGGTTTGTTGGGGAGGGGGGGAGGGGAAGAGGGGAAGGGATGGTAGGGTTCAGTGTTGCTAAGTTTGTAGAAGTTATTTTCGATTCGTATTTCTTATAGATGTCGTATTTTTGAGACCAGTTCACAGTCTGTATTGTTTGTTGGTTCCCTTTTTCTCTTTTCTTATTTTCTTTAATTGTCAGTTGTTTTATTTTGAGCTTTTTTTTTTTGGGCTTCTTTGTTTTTTTCCTTTTTATTCTTCTTTTTGGTCTGCAATTACTGGCCCATCCCCAATTGGATATCACCGTGAGCTCGAATCACTAATAACTAACTTGCCGTTTAAAAAAAATGGATAAGTTGAGTTCTAAGGGTGTGTTTGGTAGGGAGAAAAGAAATAAGAGAAATGAAATTGGATAAAATTCTCTTGTTTGGTAGAGAGAAATAAAAAAAGTGGAGAATTGAAGAGAATTAGGTTGAGCAATGGTTAAGTAGTGTAATTTTTGTCACCCTCATTTTCATAATTTTTATAGAGAATTTGAAGAAATGAGTTTTTATTTTTATTTTTTGTTTTTTCTTTTATTTTTCTATTTTTTTAATCACGGTCTGGTCAAATTCGGGTCAAGACTAAAAATTTCATACCCGAACCCGACCCTATTTTGGTTACTTGGGTTCGGGTCAATTCAGGTCGATTCACCTCGGGTCGGGTCCATTCGGATTCGGGTCAACCCGAATATGAGTAATATGTACTGTGGAATCGAATCACTAATTATTATTCGAGGCAACTGGCAGGAGGGAATACCTTCGGGTACGTATGTGGCATCAAATAATTAATTAGTTTTTTACTTTAATCCCAAAGGTGTCTAATCCTCTTTATATTAAAGACTTTAGACCTATATCTCTTATCGGTTTCCAATACAAGATTGTTGCGAAAATCCTAGCAAACAGGCTTTCCAAGGTAATGGATTCGATCATTAGTCATGAGCAATCGGCATTTATTTTGGGTCGCCAAATTCTCGATGGTCCTCTCATTCTAAGCGAGGTTATTGAATGGTATAAGAAAAAAAGAAGAAGATGTTACTTTTTAAAGTCGATTTTGAAAAAGCCTTTGATTCCGTAAGTTGGCGTTTCCTTGATCATGTTATGGAAAGATTAGGTTTTAGTAGTACTTGGCGTAAATGGATTATGGCTGGTTTAAAGTCTTCAAGGGCTTCCATCCTCGTCAATGGAAGTCCTACATCGGAGTTCTCTTTAAAAAGAGGATTGAGGCAAGGAGATCCATTGTCTCCTTTCTTATTCATCATAGTTATAGAAGGCCTTTACATTGCTCTTAAGGACGGGTTGACGGCAAATCTTTTCCAAGGTGTTAAGATCGGGTCCTCGGAAATTCGGATTTCTTATTTATTTTATGCCGATGATGTTATTATTCTTTTCGAATGGAACCAATGTGATATGTACAACATCATCCGTATCCTAAATGTCTTCTACCTTGCTTCAGGCTTGAAAATCAATATCTCTAAGTCAAATCTATATGGAGTGGGGGTTTCTTCCGATGACATAGAGAGTATGGCAGCAGGTACTGGATGCTCAGCTAGTAATCTTCCTTTTTCCTACCTTGGTCTCCTAATTGGTTCGAACATGAACCGTATAGCCAATTGGAACAGTTTGATCGAGCGCTTCAAAATTAGATTATCAGGTTGGAAGGCAAACATGTTATCTTCAGGTGGTCGTTTAACTCTTATCAAATCGGTGTTAGGAAGCCTTGGTATCTATTACTTCTCCATCTTTAAAGTTCCTGAAGCTGTTCTTAAGACTCTTGAAAGTCTTCGTGCCTCGTTTTTTTGGGGTGCTACAGGTGACTCTAGGAAGCTTGCTTGGATCAAATGGTCTAACATTTTAGCTTCTCTTGATAAAGGCGGTTTAGGAGTGGGAAGTTTAAAAGCTTTCAATAACTCCTTGCTTCTCAAATGGAGATGGCGTTTGCTTAATAAACCATCTGCTCTTTGGGTTGAGGTTTTAAAATCGATTCATGGCAATGAAGCTGGTATTGAGCTTAAAGGCTGCCAAACCAATGGTCTTTGGGCTCGTATAGTTGGCACGATATATCATCTTCATTCAAGTGGCTATGTCCCATTGAATTCTCTTCGTTATCAAGTTGGTGATGGCTCTATGATACGCTTTTGGAAAGATACTTGGTTGGGTGATGCTCCTCTTTGTTCTCGCTTTAACAGGTTATTTCGCCTAGAAAAGAATCAAAATTGCCTTGTTAGAGATAGAATTGTTAATGGTCTTTGGGCGTGGGATTGGCGTCGTCCTGTAAACGGTGGGAGAGCTCTTGCAGATCTTAATAACCTTCTCATGGATATTGGTTCGTTGAATGTTGAGGTTGATAGGGATTGTGTCGTCTCCTCTCTTTCTACTGATGGTTCTTATTCAGTAAGTTTCATTCGGAAACATATTGATAATTGCATGATCGCTAATTCCCTCCCAAGCACAAGATGGTGTAAGATTATCCCTCGGAAGGTTAACATTTTCATGTGGCGTTTGCTTCTTGATAGACTTCCTCATCGTCTTAACCTTTCATCTCGTGGTTTGGATATTGATTCGATATTATGTCCAGTATGTTCCGAGCATGTTGAGTCCAATTCTCATGCCTTTTTCTCTTGTAGTGCAGCTTCCAATATTTGGAGGCTTGTTCGTGGTTGGTGTGACCTTAAAATCCCGACGTTATCTTCCTGTGATGAATGGGACATATGGTACACCTCGTGGAAAGCTTCAAAAGTCGAGAAAGACCGAGCTTATGTCATTTTCGCCGCCACTTGTTGGATGCTTTGGCGTTTTAGGAATAACCACATTTTCAATTCTCAAGACATGAGAAAATGTGAAGTTTTTGATAACATTCAGTGTTTTTCTTTTTCTTGGTTAAAATCTAGAGGAAAGAAATGTATTAGTTGGACTGACTGGCTTAAATCGCCTTTGTAATTTCTAGCGCCTTGCTAGTTCTTTTCTAATAATATGCCGCCGTTAAAAAAAAAACCCATGTTGATCTTATTGCTGAAGAAAAGACAAAACAAGTATATCTTATTTTGGCAATCTTTGAAGCGTTATTTGTGCATGCCGTCTTCGTTGCAACTAAGTTTGTTTCTTTTGCTTTTAACTTCTTTTATTATTATTTTATATTTGAAAAGTCAAAAGACTTGTTGTTGATGCTAATACCATGTAATTGTTTCTTCTAATATTTGATTTTTGATTTTTTTTTTGTAATTTAGCATATCCATGTTGTGAAATGAGCCTTTTTTATGTTTATATATGTTTAATGTGTAAAGTTTGACTTTTTAAAGTCAAAGGACTAGTGTTGATGCTAATACCATGCAATTGTTCCTTCTATTTTTTTTATGTTTGATGTTTTTTTGTTGTAATTTAGCATACCCATGTTTTGTAATGAGTTTTTTTTATCATTAGGGTACTTTGGGTAGAAGTTTTTTAGGGTTTGCGGCTGAGATGAAATGCTAGCATTTTATAGAGTAATTTTTAGGGTTTGGTTTTGGGCTACTTGACCCATTTGTTTACTTAGCACGAAGGTCACACGTTCGAGACCTGCATGGGCCACAAAAAACTAATGTGTGCTGTGTTGCACCAATTAAAAATTATGAATTAACAAGATAAGTACCTCTATACTAATAGTATATCGGCAAGTATCAAATTACCCAAATATCGTTCTCACGGGAAGGTGAATTGACAATCACGTTTCAGTCTTATTTTGGATGCTTAGAAATCTTTTAGTTTTGGATTTTAGAATTTTATAACGCAAAATTAAATGGGAATTTAAGGCAAAGTATATATAAAAATAAACTAAGGCGATAAATTAACAAGAATACTATATATGATAAAGATAATATTTGCTTAGATATGACGGGTCTTTGTTGTGACTTTCTAGATTTTGACAATTGTTTTATTTTAAAAATAAGATTTTAGGCACTTTTATGCACACTGACAGTGTTTTTTTTAAAGTTACCTCTTACCTGTCCGTAAAAGCCAATATTTCGGATTAGGATGTGACTTTTTAAACAAATTACTCGCAACTAAAACTTGTTTTAATATGCTTAACCAAAAATACTAACTAGATGGCATCAAACCACTTTCTATATAATCACATCATCAAACCGTCAAAATAATAAGCAAGTATTAATAATTCTACTATAACATACTACTAATAATAAAATTAATAAAACTAAAAATAGCAAACAATAACTAATAAAGAGAGAGATTAGAAAAGAGCATAATTATGCTAAGAATGATGATGAAAAAGATCACTATAATGAAAACTCATCCAAACGCTCAAATCAACTCATATATTAAAACCCAATAATCTCTTTAATACCCATTTAATCTTCGTCAAAACTCTAAAAGCTTGAATCTTTATGTGACTTGGAGGTAGAGTGATGAGACAATATTTCAACTGTTATCAAAATAAGTACTTACTAAGCACTCAAAAAGCTAATAAGCATTTGTAAAGCTAGACACATTTAAAAATAAAAGAATAAGATTTTTATGAAAATAAGCAGTTAATAAGCACTCAAAAAGCTAATAAGCTATTTAGCACTTATAAAGCTATGTTTAAAAACATATGAGATTTTAACAACTTCAACCTTCGATAACGGTTGGCAATCTTTGGAGTGTTATTTGGGCATGCCGTCTTTGTTGCAACTAAGTTTGTTTATTTCACTTTTAACTTCTTTTATTATCCTCCCATATATAAAACAAGCTTGCCTTGAATTAGATCTCCTCCCAAAACTCTATTAAAATGACACCTGGCAAATAAACCCATCCAATGGTCCTGGTTAATCTACCTTTAAAAAAGAAACGTAAAACATACCACCCTTAGAAACAGTATTCCCCAAATCTGTGATTGCATATAAAAAAACCTAATTCATTATCCCTAACAACAACTTTCAACGATTTAATCCCTGTTAACACCCCAAATCAGTTATCCCATCAAAAAAACCTAAATCATTATCTCTAAAAAAGTGTTGATTCAATCACTGTACCAATGGCTTATGAAGTTAAACCTTTTATGTTTTATGAATTTGAAGATTAAATAAAAATTGCGAGCTTTATTTGAATTTCAAGTTAGTTTGAAAATGGTTAATAAAATTATGATATTGTTTGAATTCATCCAATCGATTTCAGTTACAGGTACTTCTTTTTCATTATACTTATGAGGGAGGTTATATTGGATACCTTTTTTTTCTTGGATACTGAGGGACAAATCTCAGCCATCCATCTAAAAACAATCAAAGGATGAGATTAACACATTTTTATTAAATAAAAAAAAGAAAAATTAGTAAAAAAAACTGAGGGACATCTCAGTCATTTTACCTTACACACCTACCATCCCCAATCACACACACCCCATCCTTTTCCAGATCTACTTTTCTTTCTAACTAAACACACACAAAACACATAGTTAATCAAAAAATACACACCCACACATCAAAAATCAGCCACGAATCGCATCAAA
>BQNB010140027.1:3956-17472 GCA_026074375.1 Tanacetum coccineum
CAAGCGTTAATTAAAGTTATGTCTTGTAAGGTTTTGAACACATTTTTATACTTTTTCAAAATGTTACATTTTAGACCCTTAAGAATGAAAAGTGGCAAAATATACCCTTGGAGTTTGCACTTTTACGAGTTTGGTCCTTCAAGTTTAAAAGATGTACAAAGTAAACCTTGCACTTTGGAAAGTGACATAATGGACCCCTATAGTTATAACTTTGATAAAATGATATTTTCAGTCCTTTTAGTTATAAGTTTCAAAAAGTTACGATATACACCCCTTGCATGGAATACTTTTGTAAAACAAGTCTGAATTGCCATGCAAGGTTATTTTAACATTTCAAAAGATATTTGCAAGTTATAGTTTATTAATATAAGCTAAAATATGAAGGTTTAACATAACAAAAGTTCAGTTTAACGGCTCGTTAAGCTAGAAAGTAAAACGGGTCAAATAAGGGTTTCAAAATGAAAACGCGCGGGTTTTAAGTTCAAATTCCTTCAAGACTTATCAAAGCACTTATTTTAATGTTAATTAAGCTTATTAGAATAGATTATAACAAAAGTTTACAAGTTTAGATTATAGATTAAGTAGAAACATGAAATTAGGGTTTCGGGTGTACGGTTTTGGATCAAAAAGGTAAAACACATAGATTTTTAAGTTCAAAGATTTATATGATGATTTAAGCATGATCATATGAACATTATGACGGTATGAAAATAGATTATAAGCTTAGAGAGCCTGGTTTGAGCTTATAGATTAGAAACGGGTCAAAATCGGGACTTTTAGCTTCGTACGCCTAGAATAACGACTCCGAGGCTTTAAATCTTTAAAGATTTGCTTGCTTACTTCTCTTAGATCTTCATATAACTTATTGGAGAAAAGGATTGTTACTTATATGGGTTATAAAGAAAAAAGGGTGGGTGCGAGCTGTAATGAGGGATTTGGAGTTCTATTTATAGTCGAACAAGACCAAGGGAGCTAAGGAAGCTTTGCAATCTGATCTAGGACACTTGGACATGCTACCTACTAATGTGGTGAAGCTATTGAGTGATTTATCAAGGCTAGGATAGTAGATTAAGGTGTTGGATGGCTTAGATGCTTGCAGCGACTGCCATAGGTAAAAAGAAGAGGTTGTGGCCTCATTTTTGACCAAGCAAGGACTATAGCAGCTGCATAAGCTGCTTAGGAGTGCATGTGGGTGAGTCATTAAGGTGCTATTGTGCAAAGGAGTCTTTAAAATGGGTCAATATGCAAAGAAATCAGTCGCGGGTTCGTTTGGGTTTTCTAGGGCTCGAATTCATTTTCTTGGCTTATATTTCGTGGACATTGATCATGGAATGATAGAAATATGTTCTCAAGGTTTGTATCAAGGATTATCAATGAAAATTGATAGGTAGTTCGGGTTAAAATGGGTCGAAAATGAATGAATAAGCCGCGGGTTCAATTTAGGGCACATTAGGGTTTCATTAGGGTTTTCTAGCTTATAATTCTTGTACCTTGCTAAGAAAATGATAGATCAGAGATTGTGAACTCATATCATGAGTTTACAATGGCACTTGATTAATTGTTGGAGGTTTAAATGGTTAAAAACGAGTAAACGGGTCAAATGTTCCATTTTGGTACGTTTAGGGTTTCTCGGATTCATTTTATGTATAAATGAAATGATGATGAAATAGTATTGACATGGTCGTAAAATAAGTTATACAACTTATTTGAGTGTTGGTTGAGGTTTAAAACGGATAAAAATGAAGAAACGAGTCATGGTTTAGAAACTAGCTCGGTTTTTGGGTATAGGGTTTTAAATTAGGGTTTTGAGTGTAAAAAGATGTATGAAAGCTTATGAATAGAATAATTAGGGTTTACACATTGTATATTGAGTGTAGTAGCTTGTACACAAGTGGTGGTGAAGAAATTAGAATGAAAACGAAGGTAAAACGGCTATTTTGGAGATCATGCTTAATGACTTGTACATTGAGCTTTTAAAGACTTGTACCTTTCTTTGGAGAGAATGTATATTCATATGAGATGTTATGTTACTTGTACATATGCTTTAGTAGCTTGTGCATTCACTTTAGATGTTAACTCTTTATGGAATTAGGGTTTTGAAGGCATACGATAATGGTTTAAAGCCCGTTTTGATATAACGTTGCAAATGGTACATTATATGAGTAATGTACTTTGTAAAAATGATATTATGATATTGACTTGACATATTATGATGTTTTCTTGACATATATGAAGATAGGATTGCCATAGGTAGGTTGTGTGAGCTCGTTAACTTTAGTTATGCAACTTACATTGCATATTGAGATATTGGCAAAGCAAGTAATGTAATAAAGCGAAAAATTTCCCTAAAAAAGGTGGTTCATATATAATAGATAGATAGATAGTACATTGTATCTAACTTAATAGATGGATATTTACATTGATGAAATTTGCGGGTTGTTATAAATTAGTATTATAATCAAGCAAAATTAGTACTACAATCAACGAAACACAACTAATTGAAAATGTAAAGAATCGAGTTACAAAATGTCAAACGCATACATTGTACATAGTTAGATTTTTTAAAATGTCTTTCAACTTTAAAGCATTGTAAATACTAAAACATCATATATATTATAAATTAATAGATTGAATATGTGTATTGGGAAAAAATATTGGTTGAATATAGTATGTAGTTGGTGCTTAATACTTTAAGAATATTTGATCCATTAAATATCACATATATATATAAAAATATACTTCAAGTATAATACTTTTTGAATACTTACCAGCATATACATAGAAATGTACATGTAATATTAATATACAAATGATTTATATATATTTGTACACTAAAAAGTTCGGGGTGGGTTCGAGGTCGGGGATTTATGCTATCCCCATACCCGCCCCATCTCCGGTTTCATAATTTGGGGATTCCCTATCCCCATCCCCATCCTCGGTCAACTCGGGGATTCCCTAGTCAATTCGGGTTTAGGGATCGGGTCTTCGTTGAGTACGAGTTTTTATTGCCGTCTGTAACATTTTACATTTTCAGGTCATTTTTCGACTTCAATTATTCCATTATTTATTTATAGGCTTTTACGCATTTGCTTTTTTATTTAAATCGCTTAATTAAACCGCGTAAACTAAAAATCAACATTTAACGTAAACGAGCAACATATAAATAAAAGTTTACGTTCAAGAAGTGTTATAACATAATTAGAAGTATAATTTATAACTTTTTAAGTTTTATTTTTATACTTTATGTAAAACGCATCCAGTTCGCGTTTTAGGCATCCATACATGCATGTAACCACATAAACACTTCTACACTTCAATAAATACCCACCATAATACCCAATACCCCAAAAACTACAAAAATACTTACACAAATAAATCCATAGCCGGTTATACAACTCATTTACATACTACACATTCTATTTAGATCAAAACCTCTACTAAGCATAAAGTAATGTATCATTTGTCCAAAGTATAAACCCTAAACCTTTATCTATGGGTTAACCAAGCAAAATCTTGTCTCCTCATGTGTATAAGTATTCGGCTGAGTTCAAGGGGACCAAAAGAAAGATTACTAACATGCTTTTGATATGTCAACTCCTTCTTACAAGTCCCATGCTTCACTTACACAAACCCCTCACTTTTACTTACACCTAGGATTATAAAACTTCATAATCCATCCCCTATAACCTTTGAAATCAGACGCACCCTTATACCACGGCAAAACCATTTGTTAGCTTCATTTAGGTGGTTTTCCTTCCATGTTTAGCTATAAATAGAAGCCAAAAAGCAAGTAAACTCTCACACTTCATTTGCAAACCAAAAGTCAAACACAAACTCTCTCTTGAACTCTCATAGCTCACGGTTCCAACTCACACACTAACACATTTTGTATTATAGATTTCTAAGGTATTTCAAGTATACAAGGTTCATTGTTAGGCATATCTAAGATGTTATTAAGTAGAAAACTAGGGCTCCTATAGTCAAAATTAGGGTTTTCTTGTTTTGGAAGCTTGGGTTTTCTTGATAAGTTAGGGTTTAGACTTTGTTTCTCTTCATCATTCATCTTGTTAAGGTCTTCTAAGAACCCGAAACTTTTCATATTATCATTTCATGTGTATATAATGTTTATATAAGTTAATCACCATCTAGGTTATTTTATATGTTTATAAAATGGATTTTTACATGTGATAAGGCTCGAATACATTTTTCTCATGAGGTTAAGATGTTAATAAGTTGGTAAAATGCAAGAACACACTTTATAAAAGTATTAATTAATTTATAAAAAGAGTTTATAAATTAATTGTTGAAAAGTTTATTTATTAAGTTCATAAATAAAAAAATGTGAAGACTTGTTATTCTTGGACATATTCTTAGACATATATTAGAGGACTATAAATATACACAAGATAGTGTATTAATCATATTAAAGGACTTGTAGTAATTATCTTGTTAAAAGTTTATAAGATAAACTTATATATATATAAAACCCAAACAGTTTGCACTTTCTATTTTGATTTGAATTTGTATAAAATCTGGAGTTATTTTATAAAAATAGTACATATTACGAGGATTGTAAGCATATAAAGAACTCAAAAATCCAAATTATAACGAAGAAGTTATGATATTTACAAGATTATAGTAAAAAATGTTTTTATAAAAGTATTTTTTTAAAAATTATGAGATTTTCGAATCTGATAAAAATGTAAACTTATTTTTCTGTTAAAGTACAACTTATGAGGATTTAAACACCAAGAATGGATTTAAAATGAAGAAGTTACACTTTTTGCAAACTTTATATAAAAACTAACTTTATATAATTATTTCTCAACTTTATAAAGTTACTGTTCATAAGTTTATAAAATCAGTCAACACATTATTTGGATAGAGTATTTCAATACGAATTCGTGCATATAAGGATCACTAAGAACGAAATTAAAACGAAGAAGATATGATTTTTATACAATTTCAATAATTAAAATTTATAAAAAGTATTTTTATAAATTTCTAACTACTGTTACTGTTCATGACAGCGTATACACATATTATAAATATAATATTTGATTAGACATTTCAAATACGATTCCATACATATAAAGAACATTAGAAACGGAGTTAAAACGTGAAAGTTATGCAATTACGAAAACTATATATACCTCTTGTGCACTATTTTCATATACCTCGTGCGCACTATTTTATTTCTAAAACGCACATGCTGATTGAAACAAATGATGTCATATTACTTAGATAATATTTATACATGTTTTTTATCTTTATAAATATTATTTTCAAACAAAAGGACATTAGATGGTGGTGTAACTTTATAAGATTATATATGGTATTATTCAAGTATAATATACTTATACGACCTATAATTAATTAGGTTGCATTCGAACTATCCGTGACGCTTCACTCATTTGATTTGTATAATCACAGTTCATTCACTGAGGTGAGTTCATAGCCCCATGTTTTTACAATTACAATAATTTACAACTTTTGGGGTGAGAAACATGCATTGTTTTACAAATTGGACGCAAGTGTACATTTTAACATGATTACGTGTATGCCTAAGTAGCGATAACCCTCTGAGCCCATTATCATGAACTTTCAATTACTTGGTGTAAGTGGGAATGATATAAATAGATCTATTTGGGATTGACCTCCCTGTTCGGGTGAGTAGCCCTCACCGTGTCAGTTTTCCAGACAACAGACATATACCATTTCGGATTTGGGATGTTGTGGGTTAGAACATCATCAAGGGTAATGTAGGCAATTTATATTACAATTCATACATGTCGAGCTTCAGTGTCATGAGCTTAGGGAAACGTAATTACATTTTGTAATGTTTGCATCTGTTGCATTATCATACAAATGGAAATCTTGCGGTCCTACATTATACTTTATAAACCTATGAATTCACCTACTTTATGTTGATGTTTTAAAACATGTTTTTCTCAGGTCATTAAGGTACAAGTGTAAGAGATACATTGGTGGTCAAACATTTTGGGAGTCATGCAGAATGATTTAGAGGCATTACATTTTGAGGATATTTGTTATGTTCTAAAATCTTTTCATTGTCAAGGTTGAACAAGTTAAGCCATCGAGCTGGTGTATTAAACATTTTATGAAATCCAATGTATCATTTTCAAAATGACTCATTTAGAGGTCGTTTTCTTATATTCTTGTGCTATTGATCTATGATGTAACGCTCTCGGACACATATTCCGCTGCGACCTTATTTGGAGGTGTTACAGATTGGTATCAGAGCCAGGTTATAGAGAACTAGATCAAATGTTTTTACTTGGACTATAACCTTTTTTAAACATTGCATCATACAAAGGGGTTTTCATAGGACATACACTCATTAGTTGTTGCATTAGTTGGTCATACTAGATGTTGTCATGATTGATATACATGTAATAATATATTACATATATTACTATAAGGGTCTTATATTGATACTTATATAAGCTACTTTTGTTTTTTCACAGATGTTTGGGGATCATGCTGACGTCAAGGACGAGGAGGAGGTCTCTGAGTAAGATGAGGAGGAGGAGGAGCTAGCTCTGACCGACTCTACTGTTGTTCCTCCAGCTATTGAACTTGTCCCCTCCGCTGAGGTGACAGAGCCGCTTGAGATTGATGAGTCTGCGGCTACACCACCACCACCTGCATACCATACTACTTCTAGGATATATGTCCGATCCCAGGTACCTATACCATTTCCTTCTAAGGCAAAGGTTGATAAACTTCTTGCCTTACCTACTTTACCACCATCTCCACTCACTCCATTATCATCATTACTTTCCCAGATACCGCCACTACCCACCAGTCCTACCTATGCTCAGGCATCGCTATGTTATAGAGCAGCTGGTATAAGAGCCGCATCACCACCCACTGATAAGCATCATCCACCCACTGATAACGTCAAACGCGTGTCGTAATAATCTATAGTATAATCTTGTCAGATATGCCAATTACTTTAGGAAAATAATAGTCTATCTTCTGAGCGGTGTAGTTTCCACGGCGAGAGGATGAATTGAAATCTTGAGAATGTTTTATTTGGTGCTGAAATGAAAATTTTTTTGTATTTGGGTTTTAACCATTTTTAAACTAAAAATTAAACTAACATTAATTCTAAAATTAAAAACTAAAAGATTATACTAAAATTGATATAAATGACAAATATGCTTGCTAAGTGACGTGAAATGTTCCTTAAGTGCGGGCTTAGGTTTAACGAATTAAAATCCTTAGAAAACAAGTTGCAAGAAATTAAATGACAAGTAAAGTAAAATGCTTTTTAAAATAAATGACAAGTATTTAAATTGCATTAAAAGTAAATGATTGGTATGTAAATGGATATTAATTTTTTTCAACCTTTTTAAATCCGCACTTAAATTCCAATCACTAATCACTTAGCAAATACACAAGTTAAACTACGCACTACGCTTGGCAAAGTATCTTTGTAGCAAACATTTTATAAAATAACATATTAAATCTTCAATAATTAATTGAAAAATGATAGAAAACGAAACCAAATTGAAGAGCCGCAAATAAACGATAACCACCCGATTTACAAATTAATAATAAACCTGTTTTTCATCTTTAGCTCTACTTCACTAATTAGCTAATTAAGGATGTGACAACTTTTATCTACTAATTTCTTTCATTAAATTACCATAAAGATCAAAACTTTATCTTATTTATCATCATTATAAGACCCTTAAGCTACGGCCATTAGAGTAGAAGGATGGAAACACAGATAATAAGAATGAAAAGTAAAGACAAAAATAAGCTAATAAGATGCAAAAACTTTTTTTGAAAAATAAGATATTTGAAAAATTAATTTTTTGTAAAAATAAAACTAGTTATAATTAAATAATAAAAAACTACTTTTAAAATAAAAACTAGACTAAGCTAAAAAGCTATCAGGCTTTTTCGAATGAAAGGATGAAGATAAACAAGCTTACAAATAAGCACTTCTCAATATAAGCTACAAGTACCATTCGAAATAAGCCCTAGCTTATAAGCTATAAGAAAAAACTAGTAAAGTTTGAAACTTTATGACTAAATAGAGCTAAATAATAAAGCTCTTCGAAGATAAAGGTTCACTCAAGAGTTAATGAATAGTCGAGTAGGGGACTCATGACACCCTTTTTAGCATTCTCGAATCGAGCTTAATCATACAATAATGCACTTTTGGAGAAGTTAAAGACAGAAATGAGGAAAAGTTGATATAATTGTTTCTAAAAACATTAAGCTAATTAAGATGAAAAACTTTAGATCTAAATCTAGAAACTAAGTGTTCACTCAAGTGAACTTTGATACTGCATGGGTATTTTTAATGATTCTAGTATCTAAGAAAATAGCTAGATTTAAAAAGCAAACTTACTTTATGCGAGAAAAGTGCTAAAATTAATAAGATCTATTAATTTTTAGATCTAATCACCCGAAACTAGGTGTTTAATTAAGTTGAACTCGGATCGGGTATATTAAGGAAATAGATTATATATAAAAAATTAAGCTTGAATAAAAATAAGCTATAAAAAATAAGCTAAAAAATAAGCTAAAATAAGCTCACTCGAAAAGCTCTAAATCGAAAACAATATAAAATAAGCTAGTCTAAATAAGCTATGAAAGTAGCTTATTAGAATATAAGCTTAAGAGATGGGATCAAAAAATAAGCTATAAGCATGAGCTTATTTGGAAATAAGCAAAAGAAAAGAAAGAGTAGAAGAATAAGCATAAGAAATAAGCATTAAGAAATAATAAGCATTTAATAAAAACCAACCTTAAACATCTTCAATAATAAGCTCAAAATCTTGATTACAATAAGCTAAATAAGCTATAAAAGCTTTTACAATAAGCTAAAAATTATACTACACTACTCCTAAATCTACACCTATTACTATATAAAATAAACTTATAAACTAACACCCTTCTAATCACAGCTGCTGCGTGTATTTAAAGCCACCAAGTAAGAGGGGTATTTTCGTTCATTTAGGTCTTCAGCCAATCATATTGCTAGATCAAGGGGTCTTTTGGTCTTTTTGCCATTCACCAACCTCCTCATTATTTCCAATGATTGGAACAGATCCATGCACTCTGACCTCGTACCTAACACACGCCTACCTCGAACTAACACACACATAATGACACGTGTCACGCTCTGATTGGCCACCCGCCGCCACATGGTACTGATGTGTATAATACCTCGTGTCACACCCCCAAATTTCACTGCAGCGGAAGACTGGATTTGGGATTGTGACTTCATGACGTGAAGATGACTTGATACGAGAGATAGACCTCTACATGCCAATATACCAATGCATACTCCATATATATTCCGTAATATAGAACACCTGAGAAAAACATTGCTAAAGTGTCAATATAAAGTTGGTGAGTTCATAGGTTTAGTTGTTTGATAATAGTGATGAACCACAAGATTTATAACCATAGCATGAAATACAACAATCCTATATATCATAATGAAAGTATTTACTATTGTCTAAGCTCATGACACCGAAGCGTTAACGTGTATCATCATAGGTAAGCCATAGCAGATGTTCAACCCACAACATCCGTAACTGACTCAAATGAAACTGTGTTTGCTTGACTAATATCAGTCCAAGACAAACAGGGATGTCAATCCCGATAGATCTATCAATAACATTCGCGCTTACAAGAATTAACGGTTCAATGGATAATTGTCAAATAGAGCAAGTTGGGTCGAAATAGGACTTAGAGACCCAATATTAACATCAGTAAAGGTACTTGTGTTCAACTGTTAAAAATAATGCAATGTTCTCACCCCAAAAGATGATTTAAAACAGTAAATTAGGGGCTATGAAAACTCACCTTGTCGGTTAATCGTCTGGAATTGGTAATGGATCAATGTACGTTAAATAGTGATTCAATCAAACACCTAAGTAATTACGACAAATCTGAGCGTGCATTCTAAAATACTTAATTTATGGCAATGACTATCAGCTCGGTCATCAAGACACCGTTCGTTATGAATAAACTTTTTACGTTTTCTCAAATGTTGATTAAACAGTTGGCTCTAGGGGCGACTTGTTTCACTATAAAGTACCTATACGTGTAAATTTATACCCTTAGCTGCGTACGTCCTTATATTTATGAGTCCTATGAGATTTATACTAAAACTAAAACAAATCATTTGTAAGTTACTAAGTTTATATATTTTTCTTATCATGTTTATCTATTTACATCGTAGTTGTAAATTAAATTGTGTAATTATTAGGTTTATATGTCAAGGTTCGCTCGACTCGTTTAAGTTTCTTATCAGAAAAATTATATTTGTAATCCTTTGACTTTCCAAATAATAATATATATGATACACGCAACTTTTACATTTTATATTCTTTTATTCGTATAACTTTCATGTTTTAAAAACCCGAATAACGTTAAAAAATGTTTTAGCGTTAATAAGTTTTAATAAACCCGTGTTAAATTTATTTTAACCGTTTTAAAACTTGGCATACGTCGTTACCCATTTCCGTAAGCCATTGCAAAAATGTATTTAAAATTCTAATTATCGGAGTAGTCATTTTTTGTCGTTAATAATTTTCCCAACTCCTTATACGGATTGACTTGGAGACTCAAACAACATGCCTGATCAAGCTTCTTTAAGTTAAGAATTTAATGATCATATTTTCAAGCAGTTGCTAAAAAATCACATGTAATTATTACCATAAATAGTCCCATCAATAACATATGTCCTTAGCACTCATTATCTACCTTTTAGTTTTTCTTTCTGCCTTCCTTGTCCACGAAGCCAACAGTGGGTTTAATCACCACTTTTGTGGTTTTATCCTTTCACCCACGCACCCCTTTGTTATTTCTAGTCAACATTTAAGCATGGTTCTACTTCATTCGGATGGACAAAGGTCGAAATTAAGGACATGGTGATGGGTTCTCTAGCAACTCTAAGGGCTACAACAGTGGCGGTGGCCTGCTGTGAGACCTACTGTTTCGACAGTGGGGCTGCCCACCACGTCGTGTCATGCCTTACTACCAAACCGGGTTAGGTCCATTGGTTCGCAGTGTTTACGAGGTTAGATTATAACCAATGAGTAATGATGCGCTCGTCAAGGACGAACTTTTATGCGCCATGAACAGACGCAACCGTGGCTGTTGTGGCCACGTTTTCTTGCAACGCAACGACCGTGACAAGGTGGTACCTTTTCATGACTTAGTGGTACGTCTCATGTGCTACTTGTGTCAAAGGTTTACGAGTTATGGGTACGAACCAACGAGCATCAGTTGTTCATTTTCCACAGCGTCTGTGACGCACTCATAGCGAACAAAAGGGGTCGGTGTGGTTCGTTTTTGGGTTACTTGGTCACGCCCTTAGTATACGTCGAGGTCACAATATACGGTTCCTATGCCATTTACGTATAGTCCTAATACCTACACGTCCCTTGTGAGCCAACATTTAGAAATTTTGTACCTGGTCAAGGTTTTTATAAAACTTCATGGTTCGTTGTTCATTTTCTTGAACGATGATGTTATTCTAGTTTTCATATGTACAACTATTTTATGCAAGGTACGACGAGAAGCTTGGCATGCGTACGTACTCAAAGAGTATGCATGGGTTGTACCCCGTGCGTCGTACACTTTCCATGCATGGCCCAAGTTCTCGTCTGGCTCGCTAGGCTAGACGTGTTTCATTTGCGTTGTTTGTTAGACTACAATGCGAGCGACATAATAAAGTTAGACGTTAAGCTTACGAGGGCGACTTACCGAGGTCCAAGTTTGCTAGGCAACGAGGAGAGGTGATGATGATGAGAGGCTCGAACCACCCTTGGTTACTACTTTTTTTTAAACTCGGCGTCTCTAGACTCTTGAATTCAATGAAAATCCTAAACTCAAACCGTATTGTGATTACTTCTTGTTTTCAGATTTTTGTTGTGATAGATTTGCTCATGCATGGTTCATCATTTATACTTGAATCGTTGGCTTAGCTACTGAAATATTGCATGTGGATGCCCAGATCCTAACATAAAGCATAGTGTAGTTCTCTAATAATGTTTTGTCATCATTTTTCCTTTCATAATACTATTTAAGGAATCTCTACTATGCCTATTCTCTCCATTTGAAATTGTATCAGTTATTTTGAAACGTATTATGTGATAAGAGTTTTCAAAGAGAGAAGGTGGGTAGGGTAGTGTGTAAGGCTTTGTGATGATGGATGTTTCATTATTATTGTATATTGGTTTATATACATTCATATATATATAATGTATAATTTATTTTATCTTTGTTGAATTCAATTAGAGTTGTTATGGGTATTAATTTGTATGTAGGTGGTCTTATAAAGTGCTACAAGTAAATGGCCTAGTTTCACAAATGTGAAATAAGTATGGTTTTTATCGTTACGCGTTCTAAAATATCCTTTTAGACACAGAGTAATAATGGTGATATTCGCGTGTAATTTAAACTTTCCATGACAAAAAGTAATGCATTGACGATCATAAAATGACTTTTTGTTGAAATTAACGGTAAACTTGCAAACTTGCAGTACATGACTTTTACTTAACGCAAAGAGAATCTAATTTTTCTTACGGGGTGCCACAGCCTCCCCAGGTTAGAAGATTTCGCCCCGAAATCAAGACGTTGTAGGAGCTGGTGGATTTGCGAACAAGTGAGGGTACTTGCTCTTGAATTGGTCCTCACGTTCCCTAAATGAATGTCTCGTCATTGTGACGAGCCAATATGACAGAACGTTGGGAATATATCTGTTGAAGTAAATAATAGAGCCTTAAATTATTTTCTTTCCCCCCTTTTGTCTTATAAATACCACCTTACTTATCTCACACATCCAAACTTACATCCCACTACAAAATATTTCAAATGGCATGTTCGCTTCCCCATACCGACTCCGAAGTCGAAGCCTTGGTGCAAAGATTAATTAACGAAGATAAAGGTCGTCAGGATGTGCTTTTAAATCTGGCTTTCCAGTTTGAAGATTCATGCGCTGTCAGAGACGATCTTAGAAAAGCCTATGAGAAATGCAATGACATTCCTCAAGAGAGTCGTGCCTTGATTTGCACTCTCTTAAAAGAAAGTTCTAAAAAGGATCGCAAGCTGCATATTTCTATGTATGGAAAGGCGGCACAACTAGAGAAACAAATGGATGCTAAGTTGGCTTGGTTTCAGGAAAAATACTCCTGCCGTACGCACGGAGGTGTAGGTTGCTCGTCATCACAAGCTGATTGCCCCTTTACCGATAAAGAGTTACATCAACTCCGTATGGATGAAGAAGCTCTAAAAGAAATGTTGGAAGAAGAGGCCACGAGCAAAAAGGCACAAGAGGAGAAAATTAGCCAAGAACAAGCCGAAAATGATGCATTCTTTTTAGAATTTGGGATAGTGAGGTACGACTCAGAATACGAGTTGTCGGATTAACGATCTAAGGATTGCTGTAACCATGTTGTTGTATTGTCTGAAATAAAACATTGTTGACTTAAACTATGTACTTGTGTTTCCTCTTTGC
>BQNB010140028.1:2035-17472 GCA_026074375.1 Tanacetum coccineum
AAGCTCTATTAGAATATATATCATCTCTATCTTTTCATTTGGCTGAGTTGGAGAACAGACTCGGTCAGAATGGGTATTTTTGGGTATCGGTCAAAAGGGTTCAGTTTGGTTTGAGTTGACCCGCCAACATCTTCTTGCTCAGGTTGTAAATGTGTCAACATTGTTACCTCAGATTTATTCAGAAACTGTCCAAATATTACAAGTGTTCTCTTGAATACAAAAGTAATATGTAAAGACTGATATTTTCAGGTTCAAGCTGTTGCATGGAATCATTTCGAGCATCAAGTTATTCTTAGTGGATCTTTTGATCATACAGTAGTCATGGTGCGTATCCGTTTCTAAATCCTTCTTAAAAGATTGCCTCATGCAGTTATTGTTTATGAATATTTCTTGTGATTTTTTGGTTGATGATATTCTTGTTAAATCGCAGAGGGATGGAAAGGCTCCTGCACATTCTGGCTTTAAATGGTCTGTTGGTTCTGATGTCGAATGTGTGGCATGGGATCCACATGATCAGCACTTGTTTGTGGTTAGTGCTACAACTTGAACTTTGTACTTTAAGTGATTGGAAGGTTATGAATTACTACTTCTTTCTCGTTTGACACCCTGAGGTGAAAAAAATGGGCAGGTTGAAATGGGGCATGTCAAAATGGGTTGGCTTTTGTGGGTTATTTGATATAAAAACATATCCCGGGTCGATATATTCATAAATTAACATATCAAAATTTAACGTTAATTTACATGTTACTGTTTTCAGGTGAGTCTTGACAACGGTACAGTTGTTGGTTTTGATATCAGAAACGCCTCGTCCAATCCGTCTGCAGAATTAAAGCCGACTTTCACTCTCCACGCACATGATAAAAATGTTTGTGCTATTTCGTATAACCCAGTGGTCCCAAATGTAAGCCTCTTTTTTTAGTGTTTTGTTTATTTACGGTTTGTGTTAACAATAACATTATATTGATCAACTCTTTTTCTTGTTCCAGCTTATTGCAACTGGTTCCGAAGACAAAATGGTAATTTCACGTTTAGTTTATTTAACTATCTATATATCTGTCACATTATCACACTGCATAATACGTCTGCTTATATTATGAACAGAATTGTTGGTAATAACAGGTTAAACTATGGGATTTATCAAATAACCAACCATCGTGTATCGCCTCACAGAATCGCAAAGCTGTATGTTTGATTATCTTCTGTGTCGAATCCTTAAGAAATTAGTGTTCGCTATTATGGAAGCATGATTGTTTTCTTGTTTTTGTACTCCATGGACTTGTTTTTTTTTTCGTTGTACCAATCTCAGAAGGACTGTGTCCCCATTTTATGGCTTTCTCTTGTGGCTCTAAATGAAAATTGGAGGTAAGCAATTGCTACAGTTTTTGATCAGCCTGAACAAATCAAAGAATTTATGACTTTGAAAATAAATCGCAAATATACATGTCACAAGGCGTTGAACTTTCAGAAATGTTTCAGTATATTCTGTTTTGGTTATTCACTTTGTATAATTAAACTTGTTGCTCGGTTATGTGCAGTTATGGGACACATTATCGGAAGCTAGCATTTCAAAGAAATACGGGAAATACGCCAGGCAGAATAACGCACCCGTCTCAACATGAGTTCAACAGTTTTCCTTATGTTTTACGTTGTGAGTAGCCTGCAATACTGGGTTTTGATTCGCTTGGTATAACTGTTTTAATATATGTTATAAAGCGTGTTTTACTATGATTTGGATGAAAAGGCTTGTTTTGGGTAAAGTTACATCCTAGCGAGTAGTTTAATCTGTATACAAAATTTGAGAGCAATGGAAAACATTGTCAGGATTGAAAAGCCTGTAATTTAATGGATAGATGCTTATTTGCTTATTTGACCATTCAAATGGATATGGATCTACGTCCCGGCAAATTGTCAGTGTCTATGTATGTGTTCCACATGGTGTCCAATTGTAGCTCAAGTCCACGAGCCCGCCATGCATATCTTAAGCCTTCCGAACCCATGATCGTTATCAAAATTGAGAACAATCGAGCTTCCCTCTAACGCATACTCATACATGAGGACCTTGTCGTTGCTCTCATCACAAAACCGTTAACGCGAAACAATATTTAGCATGCTCTAAAACTCGGGGTTTTCCCTTGTCCCAATGCACGATCTAAACGCTTTAAAGCAACAATAGGAACGCACTAACGATCCGTCGAGGTTTTCCTTTGTATAAGCTTTCTCAAACCCATCATATTCACGAACAGTTTTGCATCATCAAGTTGTGTGTGCTTGATTTCTTATAGTTTCTAGTGTTTTATTTTGGGGTGTTGAAAGTTCAAACTGTACCCATGTGGATTTAGTGAAACTAGCAGACATCGAAATCTGGGAATGTGGCTCAGAATGATTATACGGTCTTAAAATGAACACGTGGGCTATGATCATCGCTCTTGTTTGGATCGGTGTTATTTCTGGTTTTAAAAATTTTCAATTCTTAACCAAAACCCAAACCCCCAAATCCAAACCATCTTCAAATTTGGTTTTCGTTTTAGTCAATTTAAACTGAATTCGGTTTTATTCGGTTTAAAACCATATTATCCATTAGAAAAAGATGAAAAATTGTATTTAAGGTGTCCGTGTTTGAGGTATGTGGGCATAGTGGGGTTTAGGGCTGAAAGTTTGGTGTCAAATCCTATGATTGGGGATAAATCCGTTTTTATGTGGGCCCATAGTTTGGACATGAAAGCAAAAAATAAGGCATGCTCAAATCTTAAGCAATGTAAGCCAGGTTTAGCAGACCTTTTTTTGGTATTCAATTAACTCACCTCTAAAGTATATCTGTATTAAAATAATTTTTAAAATTATAATGATGAGAGTGGAAATGGAAATCAATTGAGGGCCCACTTCATTTTAAAAAAGGACAAAGAAGTTGACAGTAACGTTTTTGTAAACCTGGCTAATTGCTTAAGATTTGAGCATGCCTTATTTTTTTCTTTCAAGCCAAACTTATGGGCCCACATACGTATACCAAACATAGGATTTGACACAACTTTCAGCCTAAAGAGGAGAGTTATATTGAATACCAGCAAAAAAGGTTGGATACAGGGGACCCTCATCCGACAACATCCCATTTAAAAAAAATCACTGGTTGTGATTAAAAGCATTTTAATTATTTCAACCAATTTTTTAAAATTTAAATTATCTCCAAAACCGTTAATTCGTTAAGTAAAAAAAAAATATACCATCGGGACTACGATGCATGTTAATTATCTTTCAATAGATATACCCACTTTGATAATACTTTCGAACAAATATTTCTTCTTACGTTTTTTTCACGACTTTTTTTCATCTTTTTCCACCTTTTTTTCAATTCTTTTTTTATATCAGATTTTTCACCGTTTTTTTTACTTTTTTCACCTTTTTTTTTTCTCGTTTTCTCCACGTTTTTTCGAGATTTTTTTCTTCGTGTTTTTCTCCGTTTTCACGTTGTTTTTCTCGTTTTTTTTCCGTTGGTGAAATTGCATTAAAAATCATATATGATTATATACAACAATATCAAATATGATTTAACACTAAAATTAAAAATCATGAAAAGACATAACACTAATAATCAATATGACATATCACAATCATATTATGATATATAACACTAAAATCATATATGATTTAACAGTAAATCAAGAATATCATATATGATTCTCATAGGCTCTTTTCAATGAGAAAAAAAAGTCGAAAAAAATGTGAAAAAAACGGAATTTTTTTTTTGTCGAAAGTATATCAAAGTGAGAAAACGTGAAAAAAAACGTGGAAAAAAGTGAAAAAACAGTGAAAAAATGTGAAAAAAAGGTGAAAAAAATGTGAAAAAAGTGAAAAAAACTTGAATTTTTTTTTGTCGAAAGTATATCAAAGTGGATATCTATAGAAAGATAATTAAATGCTCATCGTGATGGTATATTTTTTTCGCTTGACGATTAACGGTTTGAGAGATATTAAGATTTGAAAAAAAAGGTTGAAAATAATTTTTGGTTTAATCTTATCCATTAGATTAAGATGAAGATGAAGGGTGGAGATTGGTCCCCTGGTATCCACAAAAAACTTTGTATCCAAATGAACCTAAATCAAACATTAACACATCAATTTTGTCGTATAGTTAAAAATAAACAATTTTATATAATTTATATATTTTTTTCTCATCTACTTTTTTCTTTAAAACTTTACCACAAAAACCACATCCTAATCCAAATCCAAATCTAATCCAAATTCCCTTAAGAAACCAAACGAGGAACTCCTTAACTTTATCATTAATGAATACACTAATAATGAACACATTCTATAACTTATATAAATCAACAAAAACTGTCAGCAACGAGGTATAATGATGGTTTGAAATATTCCTGCTGAGCCTGCACGACTCCGACGTAAATTTTCTTTTTATATTTTTAAAACGCATAATGGAACTTTAACCTATTTACGATTTTTTATATAACAAACTTTTAAAATATTTTTACACCCCAAAAAATAAAATGTAGCACATATTTATCGATTTCAATTCGAAAAAAAAAACGTTACTTGAAAAAGATTCGTCGAAGTTGAGAACAAAAAAGAACCAATATTGAATGCTGTTGACATTTGTGACGATTATATTAAAAATGTTGAAGTATTAATATATATATATATATATATATATATATATATATATATATATATATATTATATATAGATATAAATGAGAATAGAATAAATATATATATATATATATATATATATATTTTAAAAAAAACAAAATTTCAAAATGCACCATGAACTTTAACCTATTTACGATTTTCTTTATATAACAAACTTTATTTATTAAATATAGAGTGCATATCTATCGATTTATTCAGAAAAAAAAGTCACTGAAAGCTCTTCGAATTGCGAACGAAACACGCCTAATATTACAATGCTTCTGACATGCGTACGATTTTATAAAAAATGTTGAAGTTTAATATATATATTTAATTTTTTTTTCCAAATTTCCAAAACGCACCTTGAAGTATGATATTGTTAAATATATTTTACATTTTTTTTTACAAAACACACCCTCAAGGATACGTTAGCGCACAGCCTCAAGTTTTGCTAAAGTTAAAAACCGACCTTCAAACTCTTATCTATTTACAATTTTTTATAATAAAACATTTAATATATCATATATGGAGTCAACGCGATAACTATGCGACTCATTCGGTAAAAAAAAATGTCCCTAAATATGATAGACGCATTGCGAACAAAAACGAGCTCAATATTGCCCAACATGATTTTGACATTCGTATGATTTTTTAAAAATGTTGAAGTCTAATATAATATTTCTAAAATATTTACGGAAATATCATTGAGATTATATGGTTATTTGTTTGAAAGGTGGAGTCCCAACGAGGTTGACAAATATAATCGAGCGTTAATCGATTCCTATTGCGAAATAGTACCCGCGCCGACGATCCGCGCAACGCGCGGGTTACGAATCTCATTTATATAATAAGATAGTTATATATTAACACTTATCTAAGTAGATCTCAATTTTATATAATCTAGTAAATATGAGGAGGCATAAAAGTCCAAACAATAAAACTTGACAATGTATGCATATATTATTAATATAAATATATATATATATAATTATATATTAACTATTATATATAATATAGTAGAGAATATATATAAATATATTAATATATAAATTGGAGGATTAAATAGGAAAAATAATAAGATGCGATACATGAGAAGAAACCATAACTATAGAGTATTAATGAATTGCAAAATAGATGCATATTCTTATCTGTTCTCATTCCTTATTTAAAATATATGGCTAAAATTTTTTCTTACTCTTCTTAATGAAATAATTCTTCTCATTAGATCCATTCCCAGTTTATATATTGAAATAGGTAGATTACAAAAGAATGTGATTAAATGTCGCATTTATACTAGAAAAAAAGTTTAAATAGTGACCGCTAATTTTTTTATGAATTCAGTTTACGTTTTGTCAAAACCCAAGACCAAATATTTAATTCGGTTAGGTTTTAAATTGGTTTGTTTCAGTTTGCAAGCTCTGTGAATAATATCCGAATTGTGAATAATGATATGAGCCAAGATATCGCGAAAAGTGAAAGGGTGTGACCACCACCTCTAAAACATTAGGTGCTCTATCAATATAGCAAAGTTGATTTTTGTCCAATCTATAAAGGCGTGGAATGATTCGCAAATTCGACCATCTCCCAATCGCTTAAAAACAAGTGGATTCCCCATTAGCATTTTCATTTCAACATGGTTGAAAGATTTATATTATGCTCAATAAACTGGACCACCTCTCAACCTATTTTCAAGTTACAAAGACATTGTCTTTAATATATTGGCTTAGTTTCATTTGGATTAATCAAATATTTCTTGAATAGTTTGTAAATATATCATGGATAATTACATGCAGTCGTGTTCGATAATTACAAGCAATCGTGTCCGAGATCAAGCTTCTTCTGTTTTTTTTGGATAAAAAGATTATACCCGATGAATATATTAATGAAAAAGAAAAAGTTTAAGTACACAAGAGAGTGGTAATGAGCCACTCTAAACATAAACTATGTGCTCTGAACATGCTAAAAACACAACTACCACTACTAATCATCAAACGAGCAAACAATAAACATAAAGAACAAGGAACTAAATAGTTGCCAATTTCCACGTACTCTTCAGCTTGTCGACCCTCAGATTCTTCTTAAAATTGATTGAGGCAAGCTTGTCGACCATGCATCATGTTGTTTCGTTCTTGGCAAACGTAATAAGATGATGCCGCTACAAGGAGACGACTAACAATGCAAGTGGTGTTATTGTTTTGGTTTTTGTACACGCACATGATTTTGACATAAGTTACAGTAAATGAATATTTGTGTTTATATATGTTTTAATCACGTGCATACACATGGTTTTAATATAAAAGCTCATTTAGTTTCATAAGAGCATTATGAACATTGTTCCATTTAAAAGACTAAGGGGTGTTTGTTTTGGCTTATGAAACATAAGCTTATTTGGGCTTATATTTCATAAGCCCCAATTTTGTGGCTTATTTTGAGACTTGGGGGATAATAAACTTATATAAGCCCCTAAGTCCTAAAATAAGCCAAAAAATTGAGGCTTATGAAATATAAGCCCAAATCAAATTTGATTTCAGTTTATATTTCATAAGCCCTAATTTTCTGGCTTATTTAGAGACCTATGGGCTTATATATGTTTATCATATCATAATAAACTTATATAAGCCCACAAGTCTCAAAATAAGCCGGAAAATTCTGAAACAAACACCCCTTAAGTTTAGATCTCGCTGATTTACTTGCATATCTCTCACAACCGTGCATCAACTTGACATGTACGTATCTGTAGTTTTAGTATTACGATCAATTTTATTACAACAATGACGACGATGTATATATCTTTAACCCAGATTCGACCGGGTATGATAATATAAGGTGCTATAAAACCCTCCAATTATGAGGGTGTAAGTTATTGATGAAGGAAGTAAGATAAGATGGGTTTATTATACCTTATATATTAAGAGGTAAGATTATTCCCCCAAGGAGGTGTTTAATGCACCCATTACAAACCCGGCCCGACCCGTGTTACCCGTTTACCCTTTTTTTTTTCATTACTCATGTTAGACGTGGGCACATGGCATGAAATAAATCCCTATTCTAAACATGTATCTCCTGCTCATCTTAACCACCTCCCTTTATACAGTTTCATACACACACATCAACGTCTCTGCTCTTTGGATTTTTCGGCGAAGCTTTATCTCAGCTTCAACTCTAAAACTATAAGGTAAGTCTTCAATATTAGAGGATAAATAGGCCCGGCCCGGTTTGTAGGCTCAGACTCCATTAGGGTTTGCTTATCTCTTGTAATCTATAAATAGTTGCTGAATAATAAATCATAACACACGGGGTTTATTCATCATTCAACATGGTATCGGAGCAGGTCTGATCCTCAGACCAAGGTGGCTATGTTGAGTCGCCTCCCTTACACCACCCCGTCAAACCCTAACCCTAAATGTTCCGCCCTTATTGTTTTTCCTTACCGTCGTCCACCACAAAATCATTACAAAAAAAGTCAAATCATACTACCCTATTTATTATTACTTTGCCTACTGTTTTGGTTTTTCAATTAATCACTAGCAACTTTTGTCAACGTGCATGTCCATGTAACTCTTTCACAAGTCTATTGCATACCTACTGCAATGATGTCTGCTATATATATGAAGAAAACAAAGACGTAGATGATTTTCTTTACATGACTTACACAGTGGGAGAAGACGTTTGGATTACTTTGAAGTGGATTTTTAGGGATCGAATCTATCTTTAGTTTTATGTTAAAAAAATTATAGTTATTTAATTGTTTTTTTTGTCGAATCCAGGGTATTAATTCCCGAGACGACTTTTGTTGGTGTCGAATCTAGGGTTCGTATTCCCGAGATGACTTTTGTTGGTGTCGAATCTAGGGTTCTTATTCCCGAGACGACTTTTGTTGGTGTCGAATTTAGGGTTCTTATTCCCGAGACGACTGTTTGGGATACTTTGGTTTATCCTTCGGAAACTTTGGTTATCCGTAAACAAAAATTAGAATAGGGGATACTTTAGGTTATCCCGTTTTATTTTGGTTTATTGTTTTATTTTACTTTCTTAATTTTCTTCTTCAGTCCGAGCTTTCGCGATTTCGTCGCTCGGACTGTGGGGGAGTATTAGAGGATAAATAGGCCCGGCCCGGTTTGTGGGCTCAGGGTCCATTAGGGTTTGCTTATCTCTTGTAATCTATAAATAGTGGCTGAATAATAAATCATAACACACGGGGTTTATTCATCATTCAACATTCGATATCCATTCACCGTGACAAATAAGCCTCTTCAAAGCTTCGAATTGTAATTGTGTTTGGGACGGATTAAAATTTTGTGTTTGGGGTTGTTAATCGTCTCCTATCTAAAGATTTAATCCTTCCTTTTTTATTATTATAAAATTGAATCTTTTTTGTTTTGATTATGTATATTTTATGTTTTTACATGAATTGAGTGAGTATTTCAGATTATTAGGGGTTTTGTTTGATCATGGGTTTATTCTTTTGAACAGGAAATATGTGTTAGCTGTCAATTAGTTGTCATTAGTGTTGGTTATAGGATAAGTGTGACAACTGTATGATTTGTCAATCATTATCATGATTGTCAATCATTAGTTAATGTATAAGTTGTCCTTATCTTGTGTATGAGGTGTATCCCAATCTCATCCTAATCCTAATCTCCTTGTAATCTATAAATACCAACCATGTGTTGAAGAATGAAATACGAAACACATTACCCTTTCACCATCTTACATGGTATCAGCCATTAAGATCCTAAACCCTAATCACGTATCTTCCGCTCAGAAACACTAACCTTTATCACAAAAAAAATAGTTGTCCTCCGGTCATCGGTAACTCGCTGATGATCCGGAGGGATCCCAAAGTAATTAGTCTTTTCTTCTTTTCTTGCACAGTGTCACTCTTCCTTCACTATTAATATGATGAGTTGTTGAAATCCTTTTCTGCTCTTGTCCTTCATTTTGTTTTATTAATAAGTTGTTGTTATTTGTAAGAATATATGTGATGGTAAAGGTGGAAGTATCAAAAGAAATGAATCAAGTTACAACAAAAAGGTTGGTGGGAGCTTATGTGAACTGCGAAAGGGCATGGATCTTTTCAACATTAACAAGCGAGGATAGATAAAAAGATATGATGGGCACTTTAGTCACATGATTGAGTTACTATTTGACAGCCAACAAAAAAACATTTATTTTATTTTGATTATATCTTTGAGAGAATACTTTGAATTATTCTCCGTTATAAGGATACTTTGAATTATCCCATAATTTGTGTTGGTGATTTGTGCTAAGGTCACAAATCCGCACGACTGTTATTTTTTCTCTTTTCTAGTTTTCTACTCCAACCCGAGCTTTTGCGATTTCGCCGCTCAGACTACGGGGGATTGTTAGCTGTCAATTAGTTGTCATTAGTGTTGGTTATAGGATAAGTGTGACAACTGTATGATTTGTCAATCATTATCATGATTGTCAATCATTAGTTAATGTATAAGTTGTCATTATCTTGTGTATGAGGTGTATCCCAATCTCATCCTAATCCTAATCTGCTTGTAATTTATAATATAAATACCAACCATGTGTTGAAGAATGAAATACGAAACACATTACCCTTTCACCATCTTACAATATGAAGAGGAGGAGCTTTCATTTTCTTTGGTTCACTTTTTGGAAAATAGATAGCTATAATCTAAAAATTAGTATATACTTTTTCTCCTTAATTGATTTGTAACTTTAGTTGTCCTTAGGTAAAAGAAAAAAAGAGTAAATTACAGCCTTTGGTCCTATAGGTGCTCTTTTCTTAACAGTTTTTATACATCTCCTCACCTTTTATGGCGAAATGTCACCAAATAGAGCAGCCATATGGGTTTGTCAACCATTTTCGTTTTTACAAACAAGCTTTGCATCGTACGATAAATGGTTGTGTGTACTTGGTTTGAATAAACAGATCCATGAAACAACTTAAAAGAAACTATAAAAATTGTTACAATACTATAAATATACCAACGTTATACCCACTAACATAGTAACATTTGAATTTATACAAAGTTTTCAACAAGAGGACTTTGCCACCTGTCGAGATATTAGGAGTTATTGCCTTGCCAAACTTTTTTACTACTTTCGTTCATTTGTTATAATAAAACTATCTTTACACTATAGAAAGGTCTTTCATTATATTCACTATTTTTACGTTCTTGAAATTTTAAGGTTTATAAGTGATGATACCTTGAGGAGGTATGCGCTTTTTGCAAGCGAAGGCTACCTGCTTCAGATTCTGATAGGCCTGGAAATGTGGAATTCACAAGAAAGATACTTGATTATGCGGCTTTTTGGCTTTTAGCAGGATATTCAAGGTAAATTGGTTTCTTATATCTTTAGAGACTTTGGAAAAAAAATGCTTACTTGCTCATTTGGTGGTAAACAAAGCCAATATATAAGTTCGTTTTGAAGCGGGATAACTACTTTTATGGATAAGAAATTTCTAAAACTCCCTCATGTGTTTTTTCTTTTCTGAATTAGTGTCGATTTTTGAAAATACAGAATTTTATGTAAAAGAAAACCATCCTTTATGGAGCCTTAGTGCAGGGTAACCAACCACATAGATAAAAACGAGATTCTCTTAACTAACTTTTTAAGTTTTAACTTTAATTCTCTTACATGACTTCTTGCCTGTTCTTTTCTTATTAAAGACTCCTCTTGCATCCTTGGCAACTCAGCATTGTGTTGTCTTTGGCCTTTGTGTACGCAAAACCACGTATACTGTTTTAACTCAAAATTTAGTTTATCACTGTAACGCACAGTTATGAAATCAATTATGCAAGAAAATGATACTCAATAAACTAACTCCCCCCCCCCCCCCCCTAACACCCCACACGATCCACCCCCAACACCCCACACCCCCACCCCTTCCACCCCCCCCCTCCCTTACCCCCCCCACCCCCACCCCCCCCACCCCGGTTGTTTCCGGACCAATAAGGCAACGTTAGAAGCTCTGAACACAAATGAGTGAGTACGAACAAAAGTTCTCCGTGTTCATTGGATATTCATGGTGTTTCCTTAAAAAACAATGCATCAGTATGCTTACTTTTCTCCTTTTTCAACTCTTCGTGACGTTCTCAGAATTATATTCAAAAATTGTATCTTTATAGCTTATAGACTTATACCAGTGAACATGACAAATCTGTTAATTTACTTTATTTGTTTTGCAGGAACATAAACTGCAAAAAAACCTACGGATGTTTGTGAGAAAGAGCAGTTGTATCGTGAACTGGCCTCTACTACAAAAAAACTATGATCTGGATGTGGATGATAAGTAAGACTGTCCCAAACAGATCCAAGCTGGAGTCAAGTCCAAGGAAGTCAAAGGTAATGTCATGCTTCTGAACTTTTTGCAGTTATGTATTTTTAATTATTTATGACGGAGAGGTATATAGTTTATTCTGTTTTGAAAATCACTTATTCTAATTGTAGATAAACATGAGTCAACAAAAGGATCCTAATTAGTGTTTTCAATAGTATTTATCATTGGTTTATTTCCTTCCACTTCATTAACTATATTTAAGCAACTTATAAGTTAAGAAATGGAAATGAGTCAAGTTGGGTTTTGTTCACCTGAAACATCTTTTGGCCAAACCTTTTAGAAATAGACATTGTGCCAAATATTATTACGATCATAGTATATCAATGATAGTCACAAAGACAAGAATTAGCGAAAGTTACATTTGTAACATAATTTATTTGAAGTACCAATAGTAAATTACATTGGCCACTTCTCCTACACATTTCACTGTGTTTATATGCACGATATGCGGTTCTGATACCCTTCTACGATTAGTTAAGAGGAGCAATATATTTGAAGGATATAGATGTAACATAATGGGTCCATAAGTTCATACATTAGTGGGTATCAACATCTTAATGTGGTAATAGTCAAGACCACCTCATGGATGACTTCTTTTATTTGCTTGCAAGTCATATAGATATTTAACTACTACATTAAACATTATAGTTGTCATTGTTGTGAAAGTCAGTTGAAAGAATCACTACAAATATCTCGTGGAAGTGTGACTAAACATTATATACCAAGCGATTGTTATTTTGATCAAGCATTATTATGCTATAACTGGCATTGATAGTGTGTTAGTTAATAAGCTATTAGAAAAAATTTACTTAATTATTGTACCTTACATGACGATGGTGACTTTGGCCAAAGAAGGTTCATAGATTTTTTTAGACTGCTAGATAAATTCAAGGTAGATGCATCAGTGATCAATATTGCTATACATAGATGGTATGTACATCACCTTTAGCTTAGGATGGACTGAACCTCATGTTTATCCGACCAATAGTCTGACTTATGACCATAGATTTGGTGATTTTGTGTATTATTATGCGATTAAATTATTAACTTAAAGATTCCTTATAGTTTGTTACCCATTCAAGTCAAGCTTTTAATATCCGATTATATTATATTACATGTTATAAATGCGATGAATAAGAAATCACATTACGATCACAGTCTGAGGGCATTTGATAACAATATCGATGCTAAGAGGACATAGTCGGAAATTAAGCTCCTCTACCATATAATGAGAATATATTTTCAACGTTCATAAATCAACATGTCATTACTTATTTTAAGTTGTTAACTTGGTATCGTGACACGCAATAAAAGTTTGCCGACCTTTCGATATCATGGTGTGACTTGGGTGGTGTGTGATCTATTACTTTTTGTTACTATAACAATAATTTTCTTCATATTTTTCTCATCGTGTAACTCTAAAATCTAAATATTAGGAAACACTATAATTTCATAAAAAAAACAAATAAGTGTTGCTTTGTATTGGTGTTTTTATAAGCTAAATCAGCTTTTTGCCTATTATCATCGTTACATATCATTAACAATAGCTGAATTGCATCATCCACAACTGTATTCCAATGCATTAAGCACTTGAAATCACTATTATATATTTTTGCTATAAGATTACTTTTTTTTCGTATGAAGGAAATCCGTCATCCTCTCTGTGTCAAGGTTCTATCTAAATTATACTTATTGCGGTGTTGCTAAACACTAGGAATCCAATCAGATTATAATGGCATTGGATCAATAGGATAAACTTCCTTTATTGCTCGATGTTTGAGGCTTCATAGATCATCAAGTGAGCTATTCCAGGTTTGCTCTCTTCACACCCTTGCTCTGTTGTAAGAAACTCATGCTGACCGGTTTTTTGTATGTTACAGGTTTGAAAAAAAGAATACAAATGGCAACTTTTTTTAACAGATTTAGTGTAAGACTACTATGTTTCAAACCAATATGTAATTAACAAATGCTGAACGGCCTTTCATGTATGAATGTGAAGATAAGTGAAGCTCCAAAATTTATCAATCACCAAAATAAGTGAAACCAAGTGCAGATTTGCTAAATCAAGCTAACAGAATTGTATTTGGATTGATGTTATAATGTTTCCCTTTCTTTAGTTGCATAATACATTACAATTGTTGTTATCAAGCAATATGCAGTACATGATTTTGGTTTAATCTAGATAAATCATCATTAGTACGCGTTGCCAAATTGAATCATTTTCCAGGTTCTGTTATAGTTTCGTGGAGCGAAACACACATGAATTTACTTTCAACTCAATGTCGTTTGCTTTGTTCAACCATAAAAAAAAGAATAGCCCCGCACTCCGCAGGGAAGCGCGGGCAAAAAACCTTGTTATTATGAAAGGTTAATAAGAGAGAGATTGATCGATGATAATTTATGTCAAATGAAAAAAAATATAATGCCATAAAAGGAATAACATGTTTACAGGTCAGCGCGTACACTAAGACAACGAAATTTAAGAGTTTAAGGATAAAGTTGTAAAAAAATGTATTCGCTACATCAAGTTAAAAAAAGCAGAAATTAAGATATATAAAGATGCAATTAGCCCAATCTAATTTAATAGACTCAAGTGTAAAATCCTCAGATTCTATAATTTTTAAAAATTGATATATATATATTTTACAGAATCCCTATACATTTTATTATTTTTATTTTTATCATTATTATTGTTATTATTATTAATATATATTTTTTAATATTAATAATTATTATTATTATTATTAATATTATTAATATTGGTATTATTATTATTATCAATGTTATTATTAAATTAAAAAAACCACCAATACACGGCACCTACATGTATTGAGTATATGCACGAGAAAAAAATATAACATATATAAAAATTTATATTCAATGAATTTGAATTATGTTACAATATCAAATTAAACTACTATATCATATTAAATTAATTAAACAATAAGATTAGTAAATATATTTGATCCTATTTTCAAATCCGAGCAAACTTAGTTGAAATATTATCATTAGTTATAGTTATTGTTAGAACCTAATCCACGTTAGTTACCCGTACGTACACGGGTCAAAAACTAGAACAATGATACCACTAAATCAATTTAATTGTAAATTTGTAATACAAAATGTCTTTTTTGGGTATACATGGGTTTCCGACTCGACATTGCGAGTCGACTAATCTCAGGACAACTATCCTTTTGAATAGCCTGGAGTCGGCGCAGGTGAACCTCCGTAGCCAATGGGGGTTGTAATACAAAATGTACGTAAATGCACGAGATTATAATTATCAAAATGAAACACGACTTATAAGTAGCATTAAACAAATTTAGTTAAAACACAATCATTAGTCGTGCTTATAGACTGAACTCCGTGCGTTCAATATCACATTTACAAAATATTAAACACTGTCAAATTCTTATATGCCTCTAAATTAAACTAATATTTTAAGAGGGAGTTTATATTAG
>BQNB010140029.1:0-17471 GCA_026074375.1 Tanacetum coccineum
TAGAGTCCGAGTCATGAAAACGTGATTTAGATGATCGTTCTTATAAGTCAAGCCAGACCTAAAAGTCAAAGGGTAAAATATTTATCTAAAAATCCGAAAATTCTCGGATGTTACACCGGAGCATTACATAAGCCGAAAGGCATACGTCGGTAGGCAAACGTCCCATAAGGGCAAGTGAATGTGGTCTTCTCTTGGTCTTGCGGGTCTATAGGAATTTGAAAGTATCCTGAGAAAGCATCTAGAAAACAATAGTATTTGTTTCCCGTGAGTATCTCAAGCATTTGGTCCATAAACGGTAACGGGAAATGATCTTTACGAGTGGCATCATTTAACTTTCGGTAGTCAATGCATACACGCCATCATGTAACTAATCGATTAGGTATCAACTCATTATCTTCATTTTCAATTACGATCATGCCACCTTTTTTAGGCACACAATGAACGGGGCTAACCCACGGGCTATCGAAGATAGGGTAAATCAATCCGGCATCAATGAGTTTGATAACTTCCTTTTTGATAACCTCATGAATTTTTGGGTTACCCCGTCTTTGATGTTGAATTGCCGGTTTAGAGTCATCCTCCATTAGTATTTTGTGAGTACAAAATTGAGGGTCGATGCCCTTTATATCGGAGATTTTCCAAGCGATGGCATGCTTGTGTGACTTTAAAACTTTTAGAAATCGGACCTTCTCATCTTCTTTTAAGTTTTTAGCAATTATGACGGGTAGTTTATCGGTACCCTCCAAAAATGCATACTCAAGATGAGAAGGTAGATCCTTGAGCTCAAGCTCTGGAGGATCATCAATAGAATATTTTATGATTTTAAGTTCCTCAACATGAAGTTCTTTCGGGGGGAGGGGAGATGATGGATCATCGTTTAATAACTTCTTGAGTAGAAGAAGGTCTCTCTTCGGAACAAAGTTGTCATCAACAATTCCCGGTAGAATTGAATCATTTGTAAGACAAGCTTCAATTTCTTCCAAAATGAAGTCTCCTTCCTCAAAAGGAGTAAGAGAGAGGGGGAAGAAGTAGAAAGGATAGGATCTAAAGACGGAGTAGGATTGCCACTCGTAGAATTATCTAAGAATCCGAGCACTTCTTGAGCATACTCCTCACAAGCTATGTCGATGACATCGATTCGATTAATCGGCACATCATCATTGTAAGAATATCTCGAAGTTTGACCAACTTTAAAGGTTATGGCTTCATCATCAACTCGGAGAGTTAATTCTTCACCATAAATATCAATCAAAGCATGTGCCGTTTTTTTGATTACTTGATAATAGAAGAAAATATTCACAAATAAAAAAGATAACTTCACGGGGAAGGGTCTTTAAACACTAATTTTCAAACGTACACAATAATCGTTTCACAACCTCCCCGGCAGCGACGCCAAAAATTGATTTTTTTCCTTAGTGTATATAATCCCTTTGCCTATAAAATGGTAGCTCAACCACCCATTTAATGCTTAACATGTGTATTAGGTTAACTTGTAAACTATAATCCCTTTGCCTATAAAAGGAAAGGGATTCCCAAAGTAAATGTTATCTCTTCTAATTAATGTATACATTTAAGAGTTCATTTATCTCTCAAACAAACTGACTCGTACTACTGACAGCTGAAGCTTCAGTTTAGTCATAACAAGTTTGTTTTCTTATTTCTCATAACTTTGGTTAGAGAATAAGTTCGAAGGAGATTGATTTTTTTCTTAGTAAATATAATATATAATATAAATATATAAGGATAATATCAATTAAAGTACAGAGAGAAGAATTCCAAGAGGGTTTTTAATGATTACTTTTATCCAAAGTAAAATCCAAAACCTTACCGGGTCGTTTCCCGACAAGGCGTGAATTGAGAATCGAGGTTAAGTTCGTGATCGCGTGTTTGAATGGTTTAAAGATTTTGATTTGGATTCTATTTCTACAAATAACATGCAAAAACAAATAAAGGCAGGCTAAAAACGAAAGCAATTAAAGTTAAAACTCAAAAATGATAACGGGATTCGAAACCCGAGCCTTAAAAACGTAATTCTGAACTTTTAACCCTAAAAACGTGAATTTAATTTTTAACAGTCCTAAATGATTAAAAAAAAAAATTAAAAATTATATTTTTTTTACTTTTATTTAACTTATTATGAATTAAAAACAGATTCAATCTAAAAATATTAAACTAATTTATAAAAATCTAGAAAAATTACAGAAAATACTTTTAACTATGTAGAATCTATGAAAATTAAAATCTGGAAAGTTAGCTGAACAAATAAGCAATTAAAAATGCAAATAAGCTCTAATAAGCAAACTGGGCAAAGAAGGGTTAAGTATAAAATATGGCAAGTATAAACGAAAAAGTCCCAATGGCAGTTGGTAGTGGAGTGTGGTGTTAAAATGTTTGGGTGTTAAGGTTGAGGTCCCGGGTTCGAAATTGGGGCCTCCCTATACTCCTAAATGTTTTTATTTTTTTAAATTTCTTTTTGAAAAAGTTTATAATAAGCTAATAATAAGCTAGAAATAAGCCATTTAAAATGACAGTTTTGACTAATTTCTATTATAAGATTTTTAAGCTAACTGTTTTAAATTTTTAAGACTTGAAAAGCAAATGAAAGGCTAATAAGCTGAGAACAACTAACTACTTAGTCCTAATAAGCAAATGAGAAGGGAATTAATGGTATGTGCTTAATTACACATACCATTTTCTATTAAAAACGGACTTAAATGACCAAAAATACATTATATTTGTGTGTTTTTCACTTATATTGTGCAGGAAACGGATATCCTACAAAAGGACAAAAAACAAAGCCAAAAACGACCAAACCGAGCATGGAATGGAAGAGCGTGAAAAAGACAAAGTCAATATCAAAGTCAAAGTCAAAGTCAAAGTCAACCTCGACAAAGTCAAAGGTCAAAGCCGAAGCCGTAACCAAAGAAATACTTAATGAGCCACCCTTACCCATCTAATGGGTTGGGGCAACCCATTAAGTTACTTGTTACCAAGACTTATAAGCCTTTATGGTTGAAATGGCCCAAAATCATTTTTAATACATCCTTGCCTAAAATAGTTAAACAACTAGGCCCAAACCAGCCTTTAACTAACGAAAGCCCATACACCCTTTAACAATTAACCCCGTTAGTCCTTTTAGACTGTGGGTTTAAAACCCTAATAGAACTTGAAGGGATGAAGTTGATAAACCCTCAAAACTTATAACACTACACAAGGACGATGGTTGCAATATAACATTACACAATCAGGGATCATTTATGTCAATTCCCAACCAACTTTCACCCTGTTTAACTAATCAAATCTTCTCGCCCAAACACTATTGCTTCTCCCATTTGCTTTTGTGTTTTCTTAACCCTAATAGTATTTCATTTGCTTTTGTGTTTTCTTAACCCTTTTTGTCGGTTGCTACAGTGAAGGAAAAGACGAATGAAGTCGCCTCGGCTCATGATTAAGTAAAAATCTAAATGAGAAGTAGCCACAATAGCTGGTAACCCAGGCCATGGCGTAGCTGGGCTTCAGAATTAAATTATTACCCATTTAACTTAACTACGGCGTAACTCATCCTATGGGATTACGCCGTAGTTCATTCTTGTGGAAAAAAATTTCAAATTGATTTAAAATTTTCTCAAAACCTTGTACATTTAGTAAATGAATTTTCGGTGTATGTTACCTGAAAACCCTCACGAGACTTCACTCGTCCACTCGGGACACCAAGTGGTTTAAAAGGCTTGTTGCATACGCTAAATGCAACCGTGATTCCTACAAAAGTAAGTTAGGATTGTATTTTATTGTATTATTATCTTGTATATTTTTGTGCTATCTTAATATTATCTGGATTTACGCGTTGGTGTTAGTTGTCTTGCTAGCTTTTTAGGTTGCCGTGGAGCATTGATTAGGAGCTGCAAGTAAGCATTTCAAATTCGGACTAGTTGGATGTTATACCAAAGATGTTGACGAGTTGCTAGTGATTATGTATGTTGCTCGAGGAAGCATTCTTAGAGCGTGTGTTAGGACATGCTTACTTTTGACCATATCAAGCAAATCCCAAAAGAGTCCTTCTGTTCCATTTCTAACCCTTCCTATTTTTTAAATTATATGTTTAGTATGAATCACGTAGGGGGAAGGGATTAGAAATAAACACCACTTGATTTTTATTTACCTTTATTTTTCATTTTTAAAATTTTGACATGTTTTTACTTAACTAGTTTAATCTTAACTGAGCACACCTACCCTATATATTACATTATGTGAGGATAAGCCTTTTCGTTTTCCCCTTATACATAAATTTAATAAAAAAGAGTGTGTCGGTGGTTGTAGTAAACTTTAGAACTTGGCTTGGTATATCTTTTCGAGACCACCATAATGAGCATTACATTAGTGTAATCGATGCAGCTTGAATAAAGGGAATCTTATGATTAACCCCTAAAAAGCTTATAAATGTTTTGTATATTTATTTCTCATACAGATTAGTCAATCCCCCCGTTAAACCCTTTCTTTCACTCATCTTTAGTGCAATATACTCAAACCCAATATATGTTGTTTCATTACACCAATAGCCTACCCTACCCTGTAGTTTCTTTAGTCCATCGATAGGGAGTTGCTGGTTTATTTCGGTTCCACCGATGGAACTCATGGGTTATTATAAGAGGGTATTTGAAGAATTCGAGTTTAGAAGATAGTTGATCTGAAGCGAGGGGATGCTTTTGTATATATGTGTTTGTATTGTAATTTACTTTTCATTGTATCCTTGTCTTGCATCAAAAAAAGAAAGAATAAAGAACGTGTAAGGAAGCAAGTATTTATTAGTATTAGTTTGTTTAAAGCGGATCATAAATATAAATCAGTTCTTATATCGGTTAGAATAGTGGTAGTATTACCGCCTTGTCTAGCTGGTGATGTCTTGACATACCGGTTTTGATGTATGTAAACGACCATTTATAAACAGTGTATTTATATCTCTCCTTTGTATTTAAGTTTGTATTTATACAATGAGGGCATTGTACATCTCAACTGAAGGGAGTGGAGATAGAAATGAGTGATTATTGAGTTTAATTGGTTAGATTATGTGTTGATTTTACCCAAAAATTTTTAAAAAATAGCACATAATTTTTTGTTTATTGATGATGAAGGCCGTGTTAATGCATCTTACATGCCTACTTATTATTGAGATTATGAGGCATTACACTATACATTTTACGCATTAACTCGTTTATTATTGAAGACCTCTAGACTTCTAACCTTTGAATTTTGCTTATAGGATTGAGTGCGACTAGTGATGCCTTGATTGTGGACTTAGGAAACTATTTGTTTCTATATTTTTTATTTTATACCAATTATAAATGTTTCCCATGTACTACCCTTATCATTCTTAATCCTAACATTTAGCTTACTCGAGTTAAGGAATTAAGCAATTACAGGTGTCTCGTTCATGGATTTGGATGAGAATTTGTGGTTTTGTTGCTTTTTTGGAGTATTGGTATTGGTAAAGATTGCATTACAAGTATAATTCACCCCGTAATCCTTTATGTTGTGTCTACCCATTTTCCTTTTATAATGGTTGCATCTAAACTCTAGTGGTGGAGATTAGTATCCTTGCAAGCTTATGATAGAATACTCACCATGACTGAGCAATTAAGTGATCACCAGATCAACAAGAGCATATAAAAATAGCGGGTATTATATCATTACCTCCTTAAAATTATTTCTTCCCTGAAATCAATGAAGAAAACGATTTCATGTTTTATGAAAACTAGTAAGCATATGATCCTTTACATCTGTAAAATACGAGTTATTATATTGAAATTCGGTTGGGCTTTTTCAAATTCGATTGGGCTTAATAGTGTTTGATTATTGGGATTGACATATTCAGTTATCTAGGACTCAAAAAGATCAAAGAAAACCCTAGTTTTGAAAACTTAATTTCCTAAAACAGGGAGCATATGGCTGAATTAGGGTTTCATATTAATAGGATAATCAAATCACGACACAAAAACAAAAAACATCACTCATCGTTTAAAAGATCCTTATCAAAGATTAACTGTTCAAAAGGCTAGTTTTGGGATTTAACTACAAGAAATGTCTACGAAGATAATTTTTTATCACACATTTAAAGTTGAAGTGGAATTTCACGGATATGTGTTCTTATCATATCTTAAAAGTCAGGTTTGGTTGGATGATGACTTTAAAATTAACTTATTCGAGCTTATAACCGGTGTTGATTAAGACTTGACAAATCTAGAAATGTGTGATCTACAAACGTAGAAGTTGGTGCTCAGTGCGCACATTTTCTATCACTTAAAGGAGTTACATTGTAGTGCTTAGTGTCTCGCACAGTTGAGGATTTGTCAAGAGACTTAGATCTACTTATACTTAAAGGAATTACGTTGTAGTATTCAATATAAGTTTGAAGTCACGTGGAGAGCACACGACATAAGACATAAGTTTGGGTTATTCTACTTCTGCGTCAAGTTTGTAATACTAAGCTTTCTCCATCAGTAGTCATTACAGACAGCTGATAGAATTGGTAAGAGGTTGGAACTGAACTAGTCAGCGTGGAAAAGAGTAGAGATTTTTTATCAACAGTTGATTCTCATGGGATATATTTATGCTTAGCCGGACTTATGCTACTTCACACATGATCGTAATATCGAGTATTCAGGCATATACAAATTATGATTATTTCGATGATCATCGAATATAATCAAGGGGAATAGATGTGTCCTTGTCTTATGCTCTTTGGATCTCTTTGGATTTCATTGGAAATTATCTCTCTTGGTTGAATATTTTGATAGATCGCAACAATCAGGGGGAAGAAATGTATATAACATCCGGGACTTATTTGACTTTGGTGTTATAGTTTCAACTTCTACGGGTTGTTTGTATGAAGTATGTACATATATGAGAAGATCTGGTTGATTTCTTGCATGTTCCTCTGAACAGATTTTCTACTTATTTGCAATGAAGAATTTAGATTTACTGCTAAGTGTGGTTTACTTCATCGTCTACAAATTCCACTGTGTACTTAAACTGCTATAGTTAGAAGATATGTCAACTAGATCAAAGTTTTAGTTCTACTTCATATGGTTGTCCGTTTGGGGGGAAGCTGATTCATAAACTTCGACAAGAAAAAGTAGATGAAGAAAGCTGCTTAAACACATGCAATATGAAATGGGGGAAGATAATCCAATTATACATACTACAATGTATTTTCTACAAGTAAAGGAAAAAATCCAAGTTGAATTACGTGTTGAAGACAAAGAAAAATGCAGACATCGTCAGCTTTGGAAGAACTTTGGAATGCTTTTACTTATATTTGTAAATATAGGATACATTGTAAGTAATCTCATATGCCACCACATTGGGTGAAGATTGTTAGGAATAAAAAATATGGCGCCGTTACGGGAATTGCACTTGTTTATTTATAGCGTAAAACACAAGGACTAGAAATATAATTAAGCAATAGATTAGATTTGTAAAGGCTATAAATACCCCCTCTAAACTTTCTTAAAGGGGTGAAGCTCACATTTGTAACGCACATTAACACTTTTTCTCTCTTTTACACTTTCTCTCTCAATAATGGCTAATTCATGTTATGAGCTTCCCCAACCTCCTGATCTTGTGAATCTTTATTTCTAACATTATTTATAACACTTGGGTAGTTAATTTTAAAAGGATTATTTATCAAAAATACTAAAAATTAAATTATTTAATAGTATTATTGCAACTTTATACTGTAAACATCATTTTTTGAAAAAAGACAAACCAAGTCTCCTTTCCTTGTAAAAAATAGAAAGATTCATTCCTATCCTTTTTCCTTGCTAGAAAAGCTATAATAGGTACGATTGAATTATTATAATTCTAATCAAAATAATAGCAAACATACACCGTTAAGTAGAATTACACAACTTATTCTTTCAAGTAGATCTCATTAACCTTGTTCGGTTTTTGAAAATTTTAAAATATATAAGTCTCTTAGATAACTTTAGGCAAGCGAAGCTTCTTTTCTAGCTTATATTGTTCTTAGCATATCGATACCCCTTGTATAAGGCTTGAATCGTTAAGATCAAAACAATTGCTTTGTTTGCTTATCGTGATTTAAATAACTAGCTTAATTTCACCTAGTTGTTAAGTATTAACTCAACAAGGCGCTAACACACCCTTGTGGAATGGTAGGCCTATTAGTGAGGAAATTGCATGCCAATTTTCAAGTTAATGAAAGCATGATGGCTAGTTCCTCATTTACCTGGTAGAAATTCATACACTCTATATAATACCTAAGTAGTTGTTACTTGTATGCATTCAAAGTGAGAAGGAAAGTAAATAAATCACTATTTTTTCACTGGTGATTAACACTTGTAGTGTTATCATATTAGTAGGAGCATTCTGTTTTGCTACTGAAAAACACATTCATGTAATGGTGTCTAATTCAGTGGGAGCTACAAGCTTGTTTACCTTGTTAGTAACCCGTATTATTTCTAGCTTGTATTGAGATAATACATTACATTCACAATGTGAAAAAACATAGTTTTAAGGACCACTGCATCCTATTTTATATGATAATAACTTCTTGAAGTATTATCCATAGAATAATTATGCACAATTCCTTATTAAACTATATGGTTTTATTTCTACTAGTTATCTGAATATCTGTGACACTATCTGTAACACCCCAAATATGGGTCGCAGCGGAATAAGGGTCCGGGGCGTGTTACTTCAAGATCAATAGCACAAGATAATATAAGAACGACACAAAAAGTCGTTTAAAATGATACATTGGATTTAATGAAAGAGTTGTTACACAAAGCATATAGCTTTACTTGTTCCTTGTTTAATATTACAAAAGTTGACAATATATTTCCCAAAATATGACGCACGTAAATCTTTAAGCGTGCAAATCCCAAAATGTAACCCAATGCATCCTTGGCACCCCGTGCCTATTGACCACCTGAAAACAATGCTTTAAAACGTCAACAAAATTGTTAGTGAATTCATAGGTTTATGTATTTAAATTATGCAGGACCGCAAGACTTTCCCGTGATGTTACAAAACCATATTACATTTACACTAAGCTCATGACACTGAAGCTCGACAGTCTTGTTCCAAAAATATTGCTACTCAGCCCGCAATGATGTTCCCCCCCCCTACCTTAAAACCTGGCCGAAACAAATATCCCTGATTCGACATGAGCTATAACATCGTTCTTCGCGAGGTGATAGCTAGTCCACCTGAACGGGAGTCGTTTTCCCCCAAATAAGATCTATTAAATAACCTTCGCGCTCACATAATGTAAATACCAACCTACATCTATGCCAATTGACAGTTCATATATTGGGCTTAACTTTGGTTAATCGTCTATAGATCAAACATGTAATCAATGCAAAAAAATTTCACTTGCGTCCAATTTGTAAAACAAAGCATGTTTCCACCCCAAATAATAGTAAATCAGTAAAACTGTAAAAATGTGGGGCTATGAACTCACCTTGAGTTCTGATAATCCAAATATCGCAGATAAATGCGTCACGTAAAAGATCGAATGCAACCTAAAAATTTTCATAAGGTCGATATAAGTAACCGAGTACTTGAATGTAATCTTATAGTATGTTTCATCGTACTAATCGTTCGTGCTAAATCATAATTAAGAGGTCGACATGACGTACGAGTATTAGTAACACCTTTAAAAAAAATCGAAAATCCAACAACTCGTCGATACGGTCCATCCAAGAGGCCTCATTATGAAACATCCCTTTATATAGCACTTTGATAACCACAAATAATTCTATATAGATCAACACCATCTAAATGTATTTAGTGCAAACATATTAATACTTGTAAAACATTTAAAATAAGTCCTGAATAATGACCATTATAGTTATATCTGGTATGGTATAAAGTTTACTCCATGGCAGTGTGGTTACTACTGGTAGTGTTGTTACATACTGGAGTTGGTTGTTACTACTGGTAGTATATCAGTTTATGTCTAAAACTTACCCGACTATAAAGAGCCTCTAAATCACTTTTTCAAGACTCGGGTTCAAAAGAGCAGTTATACGAAACGATATTTTGACACTTCTAGTTCTGTCCGAGACCCGAAACTCGATCCGAAATGGGGCGAAAAAGCACTCATCGCATCAGATCGAAAGCAGTGTATTAAATTATCCAAAAAGCCAGATTTTTGCCCCGCCGCCCCCCCTTTTATTACGACCCGTTATCACTCGCTTTTAAACTTAAAGAACCTCGCGGGAAGTAAAACATCATTCTGAGCAACTTTCGTGTTTCACCGGAAGGCCGAAACGGACTCGAAAGTGCTCAAATCGAGCTTTTAAATTCCTGACAGCAAGCGTCATGTATACAAGTGCTGGAATTAAATGTTTAAAAATATATATCTCGTTTTTCCGCCTACTGCTTTATTTCGATATTATAGTGTAGAAGCTCTACCATATATCGAAACGATCGTCTCGGATAGCTCTATCATAATATCAATAGCTGAATTCAGATTTTATGAAAACACGATCCTCTTTTTGCGTGCCAACTTTCTGCTCATCTTATATTGCTTTCAACACACCGCTCAAAACATCATTTTTACATGTTTTAAAAGTCCAAATGGTGGATGTATAAGCTACAATAGAACTAACATATGCATAAAATGAATAATGAAAGAACTTAAAGGTTCTAGATGACTTATGGAGAAGATGATGATGATTAAGAAAAATAAAACCACTACCCTTTGGTTTAAATCCTTGCTTGAAAACAGCCCTTGTTTTCCTTATAAAACTCTAGTTTTCTCTTTATGCTTCAACACTTGAAATGGTTATTCAATGCTTGGAAACACCTAAGAATATCTTAGAATGGATGTGTATAGGCGTATATGCTCAAATAAAATCAAGGTTATGGGAATGAGTATGTTGGTGTTTGATGCCGTGGGTTTGTAGAGCCAAATGAGATGGTTTTTGGTGATTTTCTAGTTAAGTGTTTTGCTATGTGTGCTGGGGACTAGCAAATGCATTTCTTCTCAAATTGCATACTAGTATATATATGGTAAGCCTAGTCAAAAGAATGCAATAGTATTTAAGAGACAAGATGAGTGATTTAGGGAAATAATTGGTCAAAGGTATGAGGAGCATGAGAGGTATGGCTTCATTAAATGAGAAGTGATGTACCAAAACCACTTGCAAGGTTTTTCTTGTATAACTTTGTACATATAAAAAAAAATTCGGCATATGTATGAGATCTATGATATATTTTTGTAATTTTTGTATTGGGTATAAAAGTGGGTATTTGTTGAAGCGTAGAAAAGTTTTGGTGGTTCCGGGAATGCCTAAACGCAATTTATCGTGAAACGTACATAATTTACGTAACCGATAAAATAATCAAAGACCATAATTATTCTCAAAATAATTATTTATTACTTGATTGATGTAAACGCTTAATTGTTTGGTGCCTGTTTACATTGAACGCTAATTTTTAGCTTACGCGATTTAGCTTAACATTTATGATTTAAAGCAAATGCGTACAATACAAAAGATACATTGGGGATTTATCGACGTCGTCAATGACTTGAAAACACAGGGTGTTATACTATCATATTGTCCATACACAATTAAATTAGTGTCGTGTTGTTTGTCTACATATATGATATTGTGCCATGCACAAGTAGTACAAATCTTAATAGTGTGCAAGGTACAACACATGAGAATATGATTAAATGGTTTCTCTTGACTGTAAGGTAAGAAACTAATATTCTATTAGGACTTATACACATAGAATGTATGTTGCCCTATTTAGAAAATGTCAAGATATGAATAACCAGCTACTATAACTAATATGTTTATGTTTTCTTGAAATGTAATAAATAAATGAAGTAAGCAATTAACTTGAAATTACTATTGAAGCCAAAAGTAGGTGTTCATAATTACTTTAGTTAAGTATGTTTATGTCTCTTGTAAATCCACAAACATGAAGTCTTTTAAATTGATGAAAGACTAATAACATAAAGTACGTAGTTAATTTGTTATGTCTTATTGATAAGACATGAACATGATTTCCTTGAATTGTTCAAAGGCTAAATAATATATAATTAACATGTTATATCTTCTTTTAAAGATACGTACATAGTGTTCTTAAACTAGTCAAAGATGTATACATTATAGCATGCAATAGGTTTTTAAATACTATATATTCAATTTCGTTTGACACATTTGATAAGTATGTAACCTAAAGAGTATTAAGTTATTTGAGGAATTATAGTATAGTCTCGTAATCCTGATACTCATAGAATACCACATGTTTATGGTATGTCTAGAGTGTTAAATTAAATTCTTTTGGAACTGTTTGATTTTGATCACTTGAAATAATTTGCCTCTGAATCTGTCAAGTTTTGAAAATTGAGAATATTAGGTATATAATTAATATGACTCCCACCTAGAAGGTAACTAAGACACCATTAAATATGGAATGTGATGATTCACATTATGTCTTAATTGAATTTCTGAATTTGTTAAATGCCCTATGAAGCGTGTTATTTAACAAACTAAAATCAAGAACTGTCAATGTATTTTGTGATGTCCTAAATGAGAGCAATCTATTGTTACTCGACATGCTAAGTAATATGGAGAATACTCTCTGATTACAAAAGCAAGTGGGAGGACCTGTAGATCTTTAAGAGATATGATAACAAAATACATAACCTTCTAAACACACTAGCGAATGTGATAATGAGGATGATCATGAAAATGTTGAACCTTATTATGATAATACTCCCATTCATAGATCTACAAGGATACCTCTAGCACTTGAATGATATATTTAATATCAATGCTGAGGAATATAATTTAGGAATCATGGTAAACCTGCTAACTATAAAGATGCATTGTTAAATCTTAAATCTGATTATTGAATCAAAACTATGAATGATTAGATGCAAATCCATGGAAGATAATTAATATTTAAAAACTGGATTGATCTTTAACCAAACAGCTAGACTGTGATTTTAATATGAGTTCCTTTAAAAAGGAAGACTCGTAAGGACAATATTGTACACATGTTTAATGCATGCTATATGACAGAATTTTAATCATACTCAAGGATTTGACTGTGATTAAATTTCTCGTTCTACGCGCATTAATTATATAAAGATGATTTATTGTCATACTAGTTTTCATAGAGCTGAAATATGATAATGTAATATTTAAACTCTTTCTTGAATGATCACTATACGAGAACGATGTGTTAATCAAAAGGTTTATAAATTTCAAATTAGATTATATGTAGTATACATAATGCAAGGAATCCAAATGTGAATTCAATGCATGAATCTAAAGGCTGAATCTTAAGTTAATTAAAAAAATCATGTTTTGAATTGGTTTTTTAATTAGAAACTACGATAACGCGTGAGTACCATATAAGCTAGTGGGAGTATTATGTTTGTTTTCCTTAAATCACATATGTTATATAACATATGGAAAGAAACATTCCATCTAAGCTAGATGTTAATTCCTTAGCTTAGAATGAAGCTTCATTTGAAAGATTTAGGAAATTAAACACACAATCTTGGAATATATGTTTACTAAAATAAACATATGCGGTTAAGAAATCCAACACAACATGACATATCACTTAGCAAGTCTCAATGAATATATCTCACTTGGTGAGACTTAAGATGAATTGAAACCCTAAGTCTAGTTGAGGGATTCATCATGTAAATCATATTGGGTATGGGGTTATGATGCGTAAATTATTTTAAATAATTATTTATAAAGTTTTAAATTTATAAAACTCGTCTACTAATACACGCACTAACGGGCAGAAAACCCGGTCGTATGTAGTGTACTAGTTGGTAAATCTGAGGTCGTCCCAAGAGCTAAGTATAACTAGTTCTAATTTGATTATGTCACGTTTTGAAAATGGTTTTGAATTAATTTAACATTCAATAGGAAAGTAAATTGTAGAAAATAAATTGATAGAAGTGATCAGGGAGAAAAGCGTGCTAGCCTAGCCATTTCATTACTACTGCTATGATTATATTTTCCTCTGCAATGTCTAATTACTTATTTTATTAGTGGTTCTAATATCGACAGACCCGAATTGGCATTTGAGGTTTGTCCTATACTTCCTATGATCCCGAATCCCCCGAAAGTCATGAAGGTAGGGCAACCAAGTTATAGTGATTAATCCCTAACTATCCTTAAGACTAGTTCTATAGCCTATATAGATTATTAACCCTCTCTGAAAGAGTTCATGTGCTTTTTATGTGTTTAATGAGACAAAGGTGGTAATCAGGTTAATTCCTAAACTATAGATAGGAGCAAATCTACCCTAGTACCTTGCTAATCCCATGTTCAACTAGTCCGCCTAATGACATAACTAACAGGATCTAAGCCATCCTTAATACTACCAAAACCCAGGGATCAATGACAAGCTATAAGGATATCTAATAAAGCAATAATTAAACACGAAACATTTAACGTAACAATTGTAAATTTCTAACTAGGCTAGCATTTAAAGTGCTTAGCCACTCATAGCAACAGTAAGATAAGAAATAATGAATGAGATCTTGGATTGAAATATCTTAATTCTTACGAACGGTGTTTATGAATGATTAATGCTAAAAACAAGTAAAGTGATTCTCCCTTGGACTACTTGGTGGAATTCTTCGTAATCTGGAGGCCTTGTTCGCCTCTTGGAACTATGATGGAGTGGTGAAAGTGAGTGATGCTGAATTAGCCAAATGAGGGTTCTATTTATAAGTATCAAAAGTGTTACGGCGTAACAGGTATGTAAGTGTTACGCCATAAACTGGCTTACGTAGGCTTCTATTCTCTAGGCTTAAATTATGTTATGGCGTAACTCAAACGTTGATGTTACGCCATAACAATGACTTATATAAATATAAGATATATATAATTTGTATGATATTTTGCTTATGTATATGTATTATATATATATATATATATATATATATATATATATATAATACATATACATAAGCAAAATATCATACAAATTATTCTTAGGAAAGAATAATAAGTAATCAACACGGGTATCATTCTCCCCGGTGAGAGATGAATAGAAATTCTACGTTCATGTTGTAAATCGAGTTTGATTGTCATTTAAGTTTTGGATTTGATTTCTAAATCTAATAATGCAAAGTGAAAGCACATAAAGGCACGCTAACCTAAAAAAAAGGCAATTAAAATTCTAACGACTTTTAAGAAAAACAATTAAAAACTAAAAAACAACTTATAAACAAAAAATGACAAAATAAAACTCTTAAAACTCAAAATGCAAATTTCTTAAACTAAATGACTTAAACTTTTTTTTAAAAGACAGAAAATAATTTTATTGAATTTTTAATCTAATTAAAACTATTTTTTTAACTAAATAATACTAAAAATTAAATTTAAAATACTCAACTAAATCCTAAAATTTTGAGAAATTTTTATAAAAATACTAGATACTATTCCTAAGGTTTATAAAGAAAAATGAAAAATAAGCTAAAACCAATAAGCTGTGAAAATTAGATAAGCTAAATAAGCCTAAAAGCTAAACTGTGAATATATATTAAATGGTGCAAGAGGTAAATGAAAAAGTCCCAAGGACGCATTGGTAAGGTGTGTGTGTGTTGTTTAAGGGAGGTCACAGGTTTGAGTCCTGTGGACTTCCTTTTTGTGAAAACATTTTTTTATTTTCTTTTTGAAAAAGCTAAAGATTAAGTAAAAATAAGCACTTTTAATAAAGGACTTAATGCTAGAACTAATTAATAAGCTAGAAATAAGCACAAGAAAAAGTGACAGTTTGGTTTAAAACTAAATGACATTAAGCTAAACCTGTTTGGATTTTTGAGATTCAATAAGCAATAAGAAAACTTAATAAGATAAAAACAGACCCTAACCTGAACCTAATAATCACTAATGACTAGGAATAAGCTAACAAAATAGGCTGAAAAGCAACCTAAAAGCCTAAAGCAGTTGACTCAAAAAGAGACTTAAAGGACTTGACCACTCTTTTTAAGCTAAATTTTAAGACCTATGAGCACTTGAAATAAGCTAAAAGCTAAAAACAGATTAAGACTTAAACTCACATGACTTAAATAAGCTAAAATTAAGCTAAACATTTAAGGAAATAAGCTAGAAAAGGGGAAATGAAAATGACAGACACATACATGTTTTTGGCTTTTTCTAAGATAAAATGACTACTTTGAGCTTAAATTTTAAGACTTAAAAACAAAGTTAACACTTTAAAAACGTGAAACATATTAAGCTAAGACTACAATAAGCTAAATGCAACAAAGATTAACCTAAATTAAGCTAAGGTGTAACCACAAATGATCTGCATTAAGACGCTTCCTAAGGACAATCCATTAACTAGCATACTTGACTGTTTTGCAAGCTAATTCACTCTAAAAGGTAATCTATGAACTAAAGGCTTAAAACAAATGCATATTTATGCATTTTGAACTCATGTTGATCACTAAAACCACACCTAAAGAAGGACTTTAAGAAATTTGCACAAATAAGCTATTTGGACATCTTAAAAAACTAGCAAACTTTGAATATTGATAAAACAAACTTCAAACTTAACCAAACCTAATCTGAACTTTTAGAAACTAGATTTTAAACTTAATAAAAGCTTATGAAACTGACTTGAAATAAAAAATAGCTTTAAACCTTATTTTATCATTTTAAAATTCTTATCCTAAACACCCCTTTAAACTCTAAAAATCTCATTATAAGCTAAAACAGACTAAATTAAACTATGAACTATAAAAACAGATTGACCACTAAGATAATAAGAAACAATTAAGCAAAAACCTAAAGAAAATAAGCACTAAATTATAAGCTAGATAAATAAGCTACATTTACTTAAAATGGACAGTTTAATATTAATCATAAAGCAAGCTAAACTAGACTATAAACTAGACATTTTAAGCATTAACTAGACAAAATAAGCAACAATAAGTAGGGAATAAGCACACATAAGTAGTCAATAAGCTGAATGAGAAAATAGCTAAAATAGAGAAATGGTGCATATACCTTGATCCTAGCTTAACAGGGATCTAAACTGCTCCTAAGAGCTTATCTACAAGCTCCAACTTGTTTAAAACAAGCTGGTAAAACCCATAATCCCTTCCAGTATTGGCTTATCATCCATAATAAAGCTTATACTGAATTTTGAGGTATTTTAGGTAAATGGCTTATTCAGTTAAGCTTTGAATAAAAAGCTAGCTTATTAGTAAATGATAGCTTAAGGAGCTTATTAAGTACATTCAAGCATTTTATAAACGAATTTGCATAAGAGTAAAATATAAATTTAAAACATAATTTAAATAAAACTAAAACTTTTATTGATTATAAAAAGATTACAAGGCTTTAAAAAGGAAAGTACATTAAAAATAAGCAGGAAGTAAGCTAAAGCTAATACAATAAGCTACTAAAAACTAAATTAAGCTATGTAGGATCGATATTCCTTAATGAAAC
>BQNB010140030.1:0-17471 GCA_026074375.1 Tanacetum coccineum
GCTCATGCTCAAACTACAAAGACATACTATAAGCATTAAGATTAAAGAATCATGAAAGCTCAAGAATTAAAGACAAAGACTTCCTCACAAACTCTGATACACAACAACTTCCTTCAAAGATATTAATTCTATCAAAGGAGATTGTTAGCAAGCTTTTAAGATGATGCAAAGTATGAGCATGTTGGTCAAGACACAAGATCGTAAGATGGCAAAGACGATCAAGACGAAAAGATAAAGATTTAAAGATCTCGAACGTAAAGACAAAGTCAAAAGACAATGACAAAGGCTCAAGATCAAAGATCACAAAGCATGAAGAAACAAGCCTACAACAAGATAAATACCAAGATAATGACAAGAGCTTAACGACAAATACAATCTCATTGATCTCACGAAGGAGTGTCACAATAAACTCACTTCGGGGGAGATTGTTAGCCTCAAAATATTGAGTCGAACAAGGAAGTTTGTTCATTATATTAGGTCTCGGTTATTTATTTAATTATATGTTATAATAGGCTAGAAAGGGAGTCGGGCTCGTGATTTAATCTAATATTGTATACGTTGCGGGCTAAAGCCCAAAACCCGAGCCGACCCAACAACCCTACACCTAGGCGTCACCCTAGGGTAGTATGAAACTATAAATACCCCTCTCCACTCTTGGAGAGGGTGTTGACATTGGTTAGTTGGTAACTTTGCAAGGTAATCAACCATCTTTATTTTCTTCCTACTTTCTCTCTCTAGTTTCTCTCTCTAAGATTCTTTCTTTCTTCTATCTCTTTTCTTATGGTTTCTTATCATTGATTCATACCTATTTGTATGGAAGTGAAATGATATATTAGGTACCGACAAAATAACTTATACTTCCACAAACAAAACATGCCTTTTTGGTAAAACTATAACCTAATCCCAGATTTTGAGCCATTCTCCCATTTCAATCCCTTTTGTCAACCTTAGGACTTGAACAAGACTCCTTAGGTTTCTCAGTTTGTTGAATTGGTTTAACTAGTGTAATAGGTCTAACAGATTTAGCAAATTTAACTGATTTTGCATGTTTGACAGGCCTAACATATTCACCTTCTTTAACAAAGTTAACTTTCTCAAAAACTTGTTTAGGCCTAAAGATGCTTTCATTGTCACTATCAGTGTCCCAATCTTGGATAAGAGGAGCACTTGACTTGACTTCCTTTGGTGTTTCAATAGATACTTTATTAGATTTAGGAGCATCATTTGTGACTGCAGTACTAGTATATACAGAGTCATCCAGTCCTGCAAATGATAAATCAGCTTTGGGAGGTATGAAGTTCCCTGAGAGTGGATGGAGAACTGCCTGAAATCCCTCTACTTTCTTGAATCTATCATATGTTTGACTATTTTCCTTATCACTAATACTAGTATCAAACACTATTTCAGACATATCAGATTCACTTACATCACATACAGTCTCTTCTTTTCCATATCCTAAGCCAATTTTAACTTTTGGACTGATCTGACTATCAAGTAGTTTTGTTAGATTCTTAGAAGAATTTTCAAATTTCTTTAATTTTGCCTTTAAATCTTCTTTTTCTTTAAGAATCTCTTCTTTTTCTTTAGTGGCTAGATCTAACAAAGTTTTATGGTAAGTTAGCAAATTATTCTTGTCTTTAACCTGCCATTCCAACATACCAATCTTTTCTTCAAGTATAACTTCATTTTTTTAATATTGAACTAACTGTGCCTCTACTAATTTTAGACCAAGTTTATAAGCTACACTTTTTAATTTGGCCTTATCTAGTCTTACGCCTTGTTCATCATACATTTTTTGAAGTTTATTGAAAGATTCAATACATGCTTTAGAACATAAATTTACCTCCGTGTCAGAACTGGCAGAGCTTGAAGATTTGAAAAAGTGATTGCCATAAGAGCATAGTTGGTTGGTTCCTCCTCAGCAGCTAGATAACTCCAATCATAGGTGCCAATACTGGTCATGTCTTGAACCACCAATGCCTTTTAATCTTCTTCCTTTATTGATCTTTTACAATCATCTCTTCTGTACCCATTGTTGTTACCCCTGTATTCCTGATTCTTCTTTCCTTTGCATTCTTTTGCAAAGTGACCTTTCTTGTGACAGTTAAAGCATTCCACATTGGTTTTATCAAAACCATCTGGTTCTTTGCTATCAAACTGTAGCTTTCTTTCAGTCCTTTTGGAGAACTTGTTAATCCTTATGGATATCATGGCCACCTACCATTTTAAGTCCATCTCTTCAAAATCATCACTGTCTACCTGCTCAAGATCATCATGATCTAGTTGTGGTGTATTGGATTGCTTAGTAAAGAATGAGTATGTGACTTCATCAACATAAGATGAAGACCCATGTGCTTTATTACTTTGACCTGTAGCAGAATTAACATGGTAGGCAGTACTAAGTTCATCAGTACTACTTATGATTTCTTCAGAGACAAAGGCCATGTTTAGTGAACAAGATAAAGATACAGTAGTTCATTTAACATCACCCTCATGATCTTTTAGGGTGTTGTAAAGGTCATCAGTATCTATATCATCAATTCCTTCCTTGTTTCTCGTAATCAAGGAAACATTGGTCTATGTAGAAGGTAGAGACCTTAGGAATTTGGAATTAATGTCTTCAGTTGAAAGTTCTGCTCTATGAATTGATAACAATGTGAGAAGCCTCTGGAACTTATCAAATCCTTTGTCCAGACCCTCTGAGTTAGATATGGAAAAAGCTTCAAATTGCTGCTTAAGAACACTCTTCTACATTTTCTTAGATGCAGCATTACCACCATATCTAGTTTTGATAGCATCCCATATGCCCTTTGAATCTTTGATTAAATGATACTTAGGTAGATCAACATCAGGAAAAGCCATTAGCAGTGCACTTCTGGCCTTCCTTTCTCTAGCTCTAGCCCGTATATCCTTTGCAGTTGTTGGGGGTACTTCCACATCTTTACCTGCTTCATTCTTTGTATACTGCATTGGAATATTTCCATTCAAGACCACCAACCATTGTTCATAATCTGTATGGATCAAATATTCTTCCATCCTTATAGCCCATATTGTATACGCACCTTTCTTTAGCATGGGAAGTTTTACAGATGACACCATGTGAGTGGTTTCTTGTACTGTCGATGTTGAAACTTCTGCATCATCTCTTGCCATTAGAAAAGAAGGTTATTTTTCTTGTTATGTTTTTGTCTAGGGTTGTTGGGTGATGTTCTTCTTATTCAGAGTTTCTCAACAAGCTCTGATACCAATTGTTGATCTCAATGAATAGATCTTTCTAGCCTGTTAAGGGTGATAACTAACTTGTGTAAACACAGATTAACTATAATAGAAACAATGACTAAGAACAATATAAGGTGTGCGGAATCTAACTTATATTGCTAAGAAGAACACAATTAACTAACTTCGTATATTGATATAATCTGCCAAAGGTTACAGATTTTCTAACTATTGGATCACTAATAACTATGCCGCATAAGGTTCCTTTTATACACCAAGGAAACCCTAATTAGCTTTTTAAAAACGCGTCTAGAGATCATGCATATCTATTCCTAACATTTCTCATGCATATCTCTAACTCTAACTAACATTCTGCATAAGCAGACTTAACTAAACATAAACAGTATTAACTATACTACCAGTATTAACATCTTTATACTGGCAGACTTAACTACATACTATCAGAACTAACTATATCAGCAGCATTAACTTCATAATCAAAATATATCCTAATAGTTACTATTCTCAATACCATAGGTCACTTAGGCAAATTTGATGGTAAGGCTGATGAAGGTTTCTTTGTTAGATACTCTTTGAATAGCCTTTAGAGTATTCAATAGTAAAACAAGGATAGTGGAAGAAAACTTGCATATTAGGTTTAGTAAGAGTACACCTAATGTTGTAGGTAGTGGACCAGATTGGCTATTTGATATTGATGCACAAACAAGAATAATGAATTATGAGCCAATTGTGTCAGGTACACCGACTAATAGTTTTGCAGGTACAAAAGCAAGTAATAATGCAGGTCAAGCTAAAAAGGAGACAGAACCTGTCAAAGATTACATATTGCTACCATTATGGACTGCTGATCCACCATATTCCCAAAGATCCAAAGAGTTCTCATGATGATGGATCCAAACCTTTAAGTGAAGATGGAAAGAAGGTTGATGAAGATCTAAGAAAAGATAGTGACTGTAAAGATCAAGAAAAGGAAGATAATGTTAATAGCACTAACAATTTTAATACTACTGGTAATGTTAATACTATTAGTTCAACTGTTAATGCTGCTGGCACAAATGAGGTTAATGCTATTGGTGGAAAAACAAGCATTAAACTTTCATTTGATCCAAAAATGCCTGCTTTGGAAGATGATAGCATATTTGACTTCTCAAGAGATGATGAAGATGATGGTGCAGTGGCTGACATGAACAATTTAGATACAACAATCCAAGTCAGTCCTAATCCAACTATAAGAATTCATAAAGATCATCCTCTTGATCAAGTGATTGGAGATTTGCAATCAGCTACACAAACAAGAAAGATGTCAAAGAATTTGGAGGAACATGGGTTTGTTAGTACTATTCAACAAAGAACAAACCATAAAGACCTTTAAAACTGCTTGTTTGCTTGCTTTTTATCATAGGAAGAACCCAAAAAGGTAATTCATGCATTGAAGGATCCAAGCTGGATAGAGGCTATATAGGAAGAGCTTCTATAATTCAAGTTACAAGAAGTTTGGACTTTAGTAGATTTACCAAATAGAAAAAGGGCTATAGGCTCTAAATGGGTTTTCAGGAATAAAAAGGATGAAAGGGGAATTGTGATAAGAAATAAAGCAAGATTGGTTGCTCAAGGGTACACACAAGAAGAAGGGATTGACTATGATGAAGTCTTTGCTCCTATTGCAAGAATTGAAGCAATTAGGCTATTTTTAGCTTATGTGTAACACCCTAATATTTCAACTTTGCAGCGGAAGCTAAATTAGGGTATTACTTCATGAAACAACAGTCATAATCATAGAAAACGACTCATAAAGAGACGTTTTGGAAAATTTAGTTATCATTCAATAATATTTCAGAGTTTTACAAAAGGAGGTCCTAAATGAATATAAAACATAGTGTTTGAATGATAACAAGTTTGGGCGTCTTCAAGTCCATGCCACTCCGTGACTTAAACTGCTAATTACCTAAGATAAACATGCTAAAAGAGTCAACACAAAGGTTGAGTGAAATTCACAGGTTTATAATATAATGGTTGAATACAAGTTAACATAAATGGTAATAATTACATAATTACAATTATTATGGAAAACAGTATTATTGCACTAAGCTCATTACAATCAAACGTTAACAAGGAAATCATGTCAATGATAATTAAGGACCAAATGCCCTTTTGGAAAGGTAATTTTCCAATTACCTATTGTTTCTCAAATATAGTGCGCTTGGTTACCTTACTGGTAAACATAAACGGGATTTGTCAATCCCGATAGATCTATCCACAGATATTTGCGTTCACGTTACGATGATTAATGGTTCATGATATAAGGGACATTGGCAATGGAGGTAACTTAGGCAATAATATATCAAGATAACATACAGTTAGAAAATACTTGTATTCATGGTTTATGGCATGTATCTCCCTACGGGATTTGAAAAACATATAAAAGTAGGATTATGAACTCACTTTAATAGGGAAATCTGATTGATGTGAATTATGAATCAAATGGAAGTAAACGGCTTCGTCACGCAACCTAGGTTAATATGTCAAGTCTTAGTTCGATTGTTTATATTTCAAAACTTTATTTTATAAAGTTTAACGTGAATAGTTTTAGTTTATTAGTTTGTGAAAAATATCGCATCACTGTTCGGGCTATCATAATCCAGAGGTCATGTAGTAAACGTTTGAGGAGCTAGGACACTTTAAATCGTAAATCCAGCAACTCATCAATACGTCTACCCAAATGAAACCCCTCACATGAAATTCCCTATTAACGTGCTACGTTTATAGTTTAAGTGGGAGAATATAAATGATAGGATTTTATCCTTTTAGGTTTCTCCAAAAGTTAGTGGATGATAAATTATGTTAAATATATAACATAACTTGTTTATAAGTGTTTTGATCGATAAATGAAACGCTAAGTGTGTCAGGTTTTAATAAAGTCGAGTCTTATAACGTTTAAATACATTTTCGCTTATTAATATGAAAATGTTATGCTTTATATCCTTATAATTTAAAAAATGGCAATATATACCCCTTGGTATAAATAGTTTTACAAAACTAATCCTTTTTGTTTTATAATTAAATGAATTTATTAATTTAACCCTAAAATTAGAGTTTTGGCAAAACAGGTCCTAGTAGTTTAAGTTTAGGATATTTACAGTTTTGGCCCAAAAAGTATACAAGTTTCAAAATGTGCAAGTTTTCCCCTCAAAGCACTATTTGGTTTGCATTTTTAGTCTAAATTTCATATACTTTGTATTTTTGAATTCAATTTTGTTTGGCAGCTTTTAGCTTATCACAATAAGCTGAAATAAGTTAGTTTTGTAGATTTAACAAGCTTATAGCTTATAAAATGAACTTATGGGCTCGTTAGCCCAACAAGGGTGTGTTTAGTTTTGAAATCGTAAGCCAAAAGCTTATAGCTTTCGAGGTTTGGTTCAAGGGCTTATACAAGTGATTATAAAAGATGTATTAGAGCTTATTTCCAACGCTGACTCTTGGCCTCAGTAGTAATTTCAAGTTAATTTCGTACTTATGTTTATGACTTTACAAGAATACATAATCATGTAGCTTTCTATTATATCTTGACATTTATTCTAAATAGCGCAACATACATTTTATATGTAGGAGTCCTAGTAGAATATTAGTTTTTTACCTTGCGGTCAAGAAAAACCATCAGTCATATTGTTTTGCGTTGTACCTTGCACACAACTAAGATTTTTCCCACTTGCGCAGGGCACAACAGCATGCACGAATACAAAACAACACGACGCTCATTTGTTTGCATGGATAATATGGCATTGTCATAGATAGAGTATGAATTAAGTCATGCTCAAATCATATTAGCATAACTTATGTGTATAGAACTTTATCAAACAATTAGGAATCATGCATAACTATCTTAAAGATAACATTATAGGAAGCGACATCAGAAAGGCAACAAGTTATCACACAAAATAATACATGGTGATTCTTACTAAAGATGTATCACACTTGAAAATTAATTTATTATTTCAAGGCAAGGCAGAAATAAAATGGGACACCTACAAGGTGTTAAGCTTATATATTGTACTAAATTTAGACAATACTATAATTATGTCATTTTAGAAATAAAACGCATTGCTCCCACCGGATTAGACAAACATTGCAAGTGTTTCTTCAATAGTGAAAGATAGTAGCAGTTAATTATCTTTCCATATCTTGAATGTCTACACATCATTGCTAATGTGAGTCACATAGACTAGTTAGCATATACATAGATATCCAAGGAAGTGTGTCAAGTTCTATAGATGATGGACCATCCATCCATGCTATTCTCTAACGTAAAAAATTAGCATGCAATTTCTCCCTAATTGGCCTACTTTACCACAAGGATGTGTAGTGCCTTTTATTGTGTTAAAGAAAACAACTAGGTAAATCATGCTAGTTATTGCCTTCACCAATTTTATGGTAATATTTCTGTTTTCTAATAAAAAATCACAAGGTGTCTCGATTATATCAAGATGTTATCACTTGATAGCTATAGAAACGTGTTTTCTAGTTATCCAAATGTCTAATATGATTCAAGACTTCAAGAGCGAATTAGGGTAATGAAGCCGACTCGAAAGAATAAGATGTGCAATCATACTTAATCGTGTAAGTTTGCTATGAGTTCAATTAAAATCAGGATAAATCAATCATTCCAATTATAGCTTTCACATGCCAGGAAAAAGGATAGGAATGAGTCTCTCTCTTTCTTACAAGGAAAGGAGACTCAATGTTTTTCAAGAAAAGAACAAACTCTAGTTTACGGTTTATGTTGCATTAATAAATCAATAGAGTTTACAAAATTCAATTTAGTATTTTCGATAATTAATCCTTTTAAAATTAACTACCTACGTTTTAAATGAAACAATTATTTTCAAAAGGCTAAGATCCTACCAGAACTTCCATCTTCACATTAGTTAATCTGCTAGCAATGATGAATTAATTAGGTAAGCGACGAGCGATAACTGCATCACTAGTGCAACTCTTAGTTTATGGGATCCATGACACTATATTACAATCAACTAGTGTAGTGTCATGTTTGGCGTATTTAGTCTCATATTTGCCTCGGGTTAAGGATCTCACCTCTTAACTCGATTAAGTCGTTCAAATTGAGAACATGTGAAGATCACAGTAGGTCTCATCCATAGAGGATAGTCACATTGGGTTGCAATTCACCTACTACTCAGGCAGAGTGAAAGACAATTGTAAGTGTCCTCGCAATTGGATGGAAAGACTTAAATTATTAAGGGTATATAAATTTTGATAAAAACAAGTGTATCAAAAGTGTATGAAGAAGCATGCATACAACTTCGTATCATAAGTTTAAAACATTTTTCTCATTGTTTTAATTTCTATGTATCAAAATGTTTTTTTTTCTTTTATATGAAACCATGTTGATATAAAATTAAGCATAATACACAATTAACGTTTACAAAATCAAAGTAAAAGCATATTTTATCGGTAAAAAAAATTAAAGAAGAGTTATACAACTCAAGTATTTCAATCATTAACAAAATTATTCAAAGACAAGTTTTGTCACGCGAAAATATTAAAGAATAAACAAACCCTAGACCATCTTGGTTAAAAACCAAGTGAATAATTCATTAATATCTAATTTAGTAAAAAGTTTTATAAATCAATGTACATGCAAATTTTTTGCGAGAACAAATTATTGTATAAAACCAAACCTATTGTGTTTGAAACAGTGCAAGACATTAGTTTACATTTAAATCATATTTCAATAGATTTAGTTCCATTTAATTTCTAAAATCAATTTTGCAAATTTATACAAGTCACAATGAAATTAAATGCAAAAAAATTAAACATAAAGATACAAACATATCATGACATGCAAACTCTCAACCAGTGAATTCCTATGCTCGGATCTATGAACCATCATGAAAACCCAAGAGTTCATCTAAGGGACAATCCATTAACCATATAGGACTCCCACTTGCTTTTAGACCCATTCAAAGCAAGTGCAACCCAAAAGTTTTAAAAAGAAAAGCTTGCTTATTTTAGATTTTAGTTCACTTTAGGGCCTAAACCACTCCATGAAGGAGTCTTCCCCAACTTTTGTAGTAAACTACAAAGTTGTAGGCTATGCGTCAAGAACCTCTTACAAAAATTTCAATGTCCAATTTTATTCGGAGTAATGGGAATTAATTTTTTAATGCAACAAGGTCAAGAAAACATCAAACAAATCAATCAAACAAGCATTTAAAAAACTAGGCCATTCATCGATTTTGCACATCTAACCTATTAACCCATTAATAATATTTTTAATACAAGAGTTTGGCTTATCATCCATGATAAATTATGATAATATGCATGTATTTATCATGGATTACAATTATAAACAACTAATATTTAATAAATCAATTTTAGGAAGGATTTGTAACAATTAACACCCCCTCCCTATTTGTACAGGTAAACCCGCTACCTAGGGTTTTCAAGAGACGATTTTTAAGACCTATTAAGGTCGATTTCTACACAGAAAAATAGGCCTTAGTTCTGTTAAAATTCAAATTAAAGAAAACATTCAAAAACACACGTTCTTGGTCAAATTTACGTAAACATATGTAACCTAAAACATCATATGATGGCTCGTGATAACACTATTAGGATTTTACATTATAAATAACTATTGTATTACGTAGTGGAAAATCTTCCTAAAGAGATCCTGTATGATGTAATTAGATTAACACATAAATATAATATTTACTCATCTCTTGCAATGCAATCAAATGATTAAACGGAGCTAAAACGGTTATTATTCCTTCTTGAAACTCACGAACCAATCAAGTCACCAAAGTATATGACCTCTACTAGTCCACACTACACGTCTTAGAATATTACCCAAAAGCTAGTTCTTGAATATTCACGATTAAGGAATGAAGTCCTTGTTTTAGTTCTTGAAAGTCAAACCAAAACCATAAGGGTTTAGGGTTTGGATCTATTTGATTTGCTAAGGGAGAAGGAGAGGGAATTTGATTTTTGGCTTTGCAAGTTATGAGGGATTAATATCTAATCAAATCCTTATATAGGGTAAACCAAACGTGGTGAGCAAGTAATCAAGTTTGGCTTTCCACCCCCTCTCTTTTCCTCCCTTCAAACTAGCCCCCTTACACATATATGGACTTTCTATATTGTTTGGTTTGAGTCTTATTTACTACGTCATATGCTAATAAATAGATTCTATAACTAATTAAAGCATTTAATGGCTTAATTCACAACCGTTAAGCAATACGTGAAATATAGTTAATATAATTAATATAGTTACTATAAATATATTAAATATATTATAAAAGTAATATCTCTGTGTATACGTGTGTGACCCCATAGGCTCACGTATCTCCAGCCATATAATTATCTAATATGATATAAGCACTTCATAATAGATGTGTTTATTATCATGAAAGGTCATCGGAAAAACATGGTTGGAGTGCTATATGATTAATCTTTATGGTCCCTATGACCCTATGGCTGAAGTGGATTTCTAAAATAGAGTTTGGGAAATCATGTAATCTCATAGGGGTGAATATGTGTTATTTGGTGACATGAATGAGGTTCATAATGAACAAGAACGCCATAGTTCTATCTTCTCCTGGAATGAAGCAGATGTATTCAATTCATTTATCAACACCGTCGGCTTAATTGACTTACCTATGGGTGATCGTTCTTTTATGTAGATGAACTAATAGGGCACTAAGCTTAGTAAGTTGGATTGTTTTTTGACTTTTGAAGATGTTCTCAATTCTCTCTTTGACATCTGCGTTACCACCCTTGATTGCTTATGGTCTGACCATAACCTCATTCTTCTCTACTGTAACAAATCCAATTTTGGTTCGGTCCCTTTTAAGCTCTAGCACTCCTGGTTTAGCCGTGATGGTTTTGACGTAGCTATTACAACAGAATTGGCCAACCTTGTTCATAACTCTGAATGCAGAAAATCGTTATTTTGTGAAAAGTTAAAACAATTGAAACCCAAAGTTAAACAGTGGCACATCCTTTCTAAATGCAATGAAGGTCTTCGTAAATAGGGAATTTTGAACGAGTTAAAGATCCTATAAGAAAGAATCAAAACTGGATCAGCCTCTACTGATGATGGTGAGGCTTGTATCAAGCTCCTTCAAGAGATTGATACCTTAGACAGATTTGAGGCCATGGACATGATTCAAAAGGCTCGAATCAAATGCGATAGCGAAGGCTACAAAAAACTAAATTTTTTCATGGTTTAGTGAATCAAAAACTTAAATCCCAATCGATTAATGGTATTATGCATGAGGATATTTGGGTTACAAAGCTTCTTCTAATTAAAGAGGCATTTCTCATTTTTTGTCAAAGAGAAATTTCAAGCAAGTGACTCTTTGGTTCTTTTCCCTCCTTTAGCCATCTCGTTAGGCTTCCTAGTGACCGGGATCTTTTATAAGTTCTTGTTTTGTTGAATGAGATCAAGATTGCAGTGTGGGGTTGTGGAAGTGACAAGGCCCCTGGTCTAGATGGTTTTACTTTTGCTTTTGTGAAACGATATTAGGATCTTCTTAAGCTTGATATTCACAAATTTGTGTCTACTTTTTTGGAAAAGAACAAGATTCCTTTCGGCTCCAACTCTTTATTCATTACCCTCATTCCAAATGTTAGTAACCCGATTCACTTCAAAGACTTTTGCCTGTCTCGCTTATTATAACAACTCATAATTTTTGGGTCATTATTTAATTTATACTTTTACTATTTACTTTATTTTTACATAAAATTTACTTTTTTGGTTAACCGGATAGGTTATCTCGCGTTAGTAATAAAACGTATATTAAACGTAAACCCGTCTTTAGACTAAATATTAGTCTACATGCTCTACATATTTTTATTATACATATGTATCATATATGTTATAATTTTATTTTTAACATTTACGTTTACTCTTCGTGGTTGCATCTAAACTTTTACAACGTTATACTTTTTTACACATTAGCCCTAAATATACCCAAATACATCATCTAAGCCACATCATGGGACATTTATCCCATGATCCTTACACAAAACCACCACTTCATATAAGTGTTAGGACACATTTCCATCTTCACTTGCATGCCTTGGTAAACTAGACCAACACGCCCATCCCTTCTCATAGTTACCAAAAACTCATCTTTGCTCTCTCCCTCTCCATCTCTTGCCGTCCTCCATAGCAACACCAACACCAAATTATTATTTTGATTTTGCTAAAATAACAACAATATTAAAGAAGTGAGTATCTAGTAAAGGTTCATGGGTTAAATCTCTTCAAGTCGTCATCAAAGAGGCATATCATTCTCTTGGGTTAATATATGTTCTTCATGGTTTAGAAAGCGGTTCATGCAAGTGTATTTAAGGGTTAAATATTGATTGGGTTGAGGAAACTAGTATATATCTTGGGTTGTTCTTGTGTAATCATAACCATCATCACTTTCTCTTTTGTAAGGATTGATTTCCATTATTTTGTTATCATTTCTTGTAATTTTCTTTACATTCCTGATATATTTTTCTAAGTTTGTATTTTATTTATATACTTTATGTATTATTTGTAAAAGATTTGCATTGTACTTAAATTTTTGAGGCAAGAAACTTGGTAAAAACATGAATTCTAACACTTTCATTTGGACAAGTTTAGGTTAGTAGGTTAGAAAGTATATTCTGGAAAAATCTATAAACCTTGAGGGTTAGATAAAAATATAGTGATGTAGAGCTATGTCTTAACTTCGTTTTCCCGGGTGTCACTCATCGTGGCGATACCCGATGATTAAACTAGAAAATAATCGGTAAAAGTTGTCGGAAACTGCACACCAGTTTTCAATGAGCTATAACTCTTAACAATTGTATAGAAGTCACTGTTGGTGTAAAAAGAAAACTTGTTGTGGAAACTAGAAGGGGGGGTTGAATAGTTTACAGGTTCGTTTTACGTTTTAAAAGTTAGCTTTCAAAATATTTAGATTCGAGTTGTATGTTTAACCAATTCACAACATGAACAAACAATATAACAATCTAAACTAAAGCTAATTAACAATGACAATAATATGAAGAGATAAGGAAAGGAACAATCAACCCAAGACGCCAAGATTTTATAGTGGTTCGGCTACGAAGCACCTCTTCACCCTACTCCACTCCCCGAGTATCCTACTCGAGATTTCAATCTACCACTTCACAATCAATACACAATCACTAGATCTACACTATCGGATTTACACACAATCCGAATCACACAAATACACAAGATAATTACAATAGAGATTTGGTACTTAGAAGAAAAGAGGAGAGATCTCTAAATAACAATTTGTTTCTTTGACGGATATGAATGTTCTTCTCATGCACTTGAATGAGAGGGAAGAGATGAGAAGAAAAGATTAGATCACTTTAAACAAGATCTAAGAATGTTAGTGATCAAGAGATTTAGAGAGAGAAAGAAAATTTTTAGAGAGAGAAAGTTATCTGAAAATTTCATGCAAAGAGGTTTCATTTTCTGCAAGGAATTGAGCAATATTTATAGGCAGGAAAATCCAACGGTCACTAGGGGCGGTCCCGGCGGTCCCAGATATATAAGGGGGCCGCCCAGTAGACTACACTCCCTTTTTTGTCTTTTTGTGGAGAATGTTGTATCTGGTATGGAACCTTCCATTTTAGGGGAAAATTTGAATTTCAAATTTTATGTTTTTTAATAAAACTTTTCTTTTAATTAGAAAATATTTTGTATAATTAATTTTGTGAAATTCTTTTGAAAAAATGTAATTGATAAGAGAAAAATATTTTCTTGATCACTAATCATGCTTAATTATTTGTTTGTTCATACCTTAAGTGATTACTAATCTTAGAAATGGAATTTTACGATTAATAATTTGTAAACGTTTAATTTTATCATAAACGTTTTTACATTTTGTTATTATCAAAACGTTGAGAGGTTAAAAATATAAATAACATTTTTAGATATTATTTGTATTAACAATCCTTCCCTTTTTGATGATGAAAAAATATAAACTCATTTTGTATAAAATTAATAGTTACATATTATTAATGAGTTTTGCTTCATTTCTCCCCCTTTTTTATCAAAGTCAAAAAAGAATGATCGTCGAGTAGTTGTAGGAAGAAAGAAATCGACGATATCAAGACTCCCCCTTGATGTATGCTCCCCCTCGTTTGGAGCACCAAGGGATCGATCTTACGAAAATTGTTTACTACAAAACAAAGTTAGAGGTACAAGAGCAAGACAAATATCTTTTAAACAACACATTAGATTTAAGTCACCCAAAAGAGAGTTTCATTTAACAATTAAGAAACTCATACAATAGAAAATGCAAGTAATACATTCATACGACATAAAATAAAAACATAATAAGGCATAGATCTACACTCGTGGATTCTTGAAGTATAGAAGATGCCATAATCAAAAGATGGGTTGTCTATTATTAGGTGAACTTGAGCTTTTGAGAGTGCTCAATAATGAGGAGGTTGTTATTGAGGATGAAAATTGAGTGGAAGGACCAATGATGAGAGATTTGATACAATTAAGGTCATCTTTCAATGTATCAAATAGATTTGGGTTTCCAAGCAACAATGACAAAATTCTAAATGAAAGTTTACTTGATCTAAAGAAGGTGGAGGGATATATGGTTAGGTAAGAGGTGAAGGATTTGTGGCTTCAATTGCTTGTTGGAGATTAATGTCAAGCATATTTTATAGGTGAAGAATTTCATTTAGGTTTTAAGTTTAGTTTTATGGAGAAGAAGAGGATGAGAGAGAGTTATTTGAGATAGGTGAGGTAAGAGTTGTCCTATTTGGTAGAGGAGAATGTGGTGAAGGAGGAAGACCATAACTTTGTCTCCAAGGTTCGAGAATGGCCCTTTGGTATTTTCGTGAGTAGTCACGAGGAGATTTACTAGAGGATGACATTGAGATCTTGAGGAGAAGTGAAAGATTTAGAAGGGAAGAGGTGATTGAGATGGAGAAGAATGTTATTCATATATAGAGGAGTTTTGGGAAAGGCATGGTATTGGAGAATGAAGATTCTAAGAAGTGTTTTGTTTAGAAAGGAAAGAATGGCTGAACCTAATGAGAATAGGGTCAAAGTTGTAGAAAAAGAGGAGACAGGAAAATTTTGTGGTTCCCCTGATGGTGGTCCCGTAAACCTTAGGCGGTCCCATATATATTAGGGGGCCGCCCTTCATTTTTGGGGGCCGTTCTCTTGAGGCTTACGAATTTTTCTAAAAGTTAATCTTTTTTCAGAATAACCTAAGTGGGTTGGAAGGATGATTACGGCATTTCCATCTCTTTAAGAATCACATAATCTAGCTAAAAGAGAAGAGAAACTCATGCAATGGGGCCAAGTAGAAGCATAGAAATGACATAAATGTCCATAAAGTGTCATATAGCAAACATGAAATAATAGTGACTAAGACAAGTTATACACGTACTAGAATAACTTAGATAGAGGTTATTACATATGAATAATAATAGTACGTATGTCTAGCAATAATACTTAATAGAAATATCTTAAATGGAATTCGAGTCATTACTTGAGACTTCTTTAGAGGATATAGAGATAATTGCTTGAAGATGACTGGGATGAATCCAAGGCTTCATGGATGGTCAATATGATATATATTTTGATTTTTGTAGATGTGGATTAATTCTGATGAGGTAATCATATAGACGATTTAGAATCATTCTATATGGCATTGGAGAGTTTGGTTGATTTTTAATATTTTTAACTCGTTTAGTTAGAAAATAAGCAAAGTTGAAGGGAGTACTTGTTTGAATGCAATACATCATGTGACATGATGATGCATGGAGAAAATTTGAGTTATTTTGAGTGCCAAGACATTATCCTGAATGATTTCATTCCAAGATCTCATGTCATGACGAAGTTCTTCTTTGAGAATTTTGTTTGGAAAGATGGTTTGTCCAGTTGTTGTGATTGATTGAATAATTTCATTTGGTGTTGGAATGTGTGTTTGGTAAGGTGTGTTTGATTCTTGATTGATTCTCAAAGAGTCGAGAGATGAATCTTCAGAGTAAGAACATTCTCCTTCACATGGAATGGAAAGAATTGAGGCAAATGACTCTAGTGAAAATTTGAATGTTCTTTTTAATGCCCAGAATTTCAAAAAGATATTTTGATCATTATCTCTAGTAATTTCTATTGAAGAATAAAATTCAAGCAGAAATCTTGGGCAAATCCCTTCGTGGAGTTCATATATACTTTGTAGTTTGATAATTTGAAACATGATTTGAATATTATCATATTTAGTAGATTCAGAAGATACTGGACGACCTTCATGAATTGATCTACACTCAAGGTTTTGAATAAAGGGTTTTAAGTTATTGGGAAGATAATTTTCATCTGAGATTGTTGGAACGTATGATTTGGTGTACCGTAGTTCTTCTTCCAACGTCATTTCACCTAATTAAAAGAGTGCCAGTTTTAGTAAGGTTTTCTCATTGAAATAGGTATCTAGTGTGTGCCTAAGTATAAAAAATGTGGAGTAATGATTAACTCGGCCTAAAGTATAAAATCCTAAGAGTTAATCCAAACACTTCTTAGTTTGATTTTGCTCATCCAAACATGTTGAAAAATACATATGAGTTATGTATCTCGACCTTTGTTCATGAGATCATGATGCATGTGTTTGAAAACGTTTTTAAGTTGTATTAACAATGCATAACAATAATTTTATTATGTTCCTGACGTGAGTGATTTGAAAATAAAATTGGGGGTTTGCTTCGAAATCAATTTTTCAACAAACTTACTAATGTATGCAAATCCTATGTCTACAGGAAGCATATTAGTTATACATTGTATCCTAGTAGTCCTAATTGTACAAAACTAAAAGAAAAATAAAAAAAATCCCCAATTTTAATTTTTAGTGTTCATCATGAACCCTATACTCAATTTAAAAGAAAATAGATGAAATGACTTACAATTGATGATCTTTGTAATGTTGTGGATGATTATAGGTGTTGATTAGATCTTCAATTTAAGTTTTAATGGTTGATTTTGAGTTTTGGGTTGTTTTTAGATGTGTTCGTCGCTGCAGAGAATAAAGGGGGTTGTTTGCTTTTGTGTTTTGAGAAAATTTTGACTAAGTGTAAAATATGGTGTCTGTTGTTGGCGGTCCCATATTTTTTAAGCGGTCCTAAATATATTGGGGGCCGCCGGGGCTATGCGGGCCGCCCTCAGCGAGGCGTTTTGGACTTAGTTTTGA
>BQNB010140031.1:5234-17471 GCA_026074375.1 Tanacetum coccineum
CGGGTACACTGCCCGTTAAAGTGTTGTTTTTGGTTTAGTCGGCAAAATATAAATTTAAAACTTGAATCATCTTAAATATACCATACAACGACAGCACATCAATATTTCAATTTCATTTAATCTACTCTTAGGGGCCTTGTAATAGTCTTCATACTACCTTACTTGTGCGTTGCTTTAACGGAATATTAAATAGACGGCGGGTTCGTGTAATTCGTTTATGACTTAGGAAATACTTACACAGATCATCACAAGTGTGACAAAGCAACATGATTAGGAGAAGCAATCTAAGGAGTAGTGCATGATTAAGTAAATACGTTCGTTTATCATATAAGTTATCACCAAAGTAGTTTAAATTTATTTTATTATTATTAGTTTAATTAGTGAAAACAAACCAACCTCTCAAACCATGATATTTACCTGTTTTCATAAAAACATAAAAATACAAAAAGAATCTTCTCTCAACCCCGTAGACCTTTGTTAGATCTTGATCGAGCCTTCCCAACCTATTCCCCTAGAGAATGATAACAACCCTCGAGTCTTGCCTATACTACACTGCAATGATTAGGTGTACTGCCTAGGGAGTTGTAAAACTTCTTGTTGAAGTCTAACGACAACCGCATCAAGTTTTTGGTGCCGCTGCCAGGGAATAGTTAGGTTTCGACCATTGTTTAACTTAGGTCTACTCGCTTGATTCCTATCAAGTGAGAATTTTATTTTCAGTATATTAGCTTTCTTGTAGTCTATCTTTTCTTTGTGTTATTTGTTTTGTAAATCTTTTTGTTGACCTCCATGGGAGACAAAAATCCTATCCGTACTCTTGGAGATTACTCCAAACCTAGCCACGAGGGCTACAGGAACACCATTGAGCTCCCCGAAGGTAAAAATGTGGTACCTCTTCGATCTGACACCATCCGGTTGGTGCAAAACGGATGCTCATTCCATGAAATTCAGTCCGAGGATCCAAGCCAACACCTTTATTATTTTTTAAAACTAGTGGACTCACTTGACCTTAACGGTGACAATAGGGAAAGAACGCGCCTGCGTTTATTTAAATTTTCTCTCCGCGATCAAGCTAGCAATTGGCTTGAACGTCTTCCAGTAGGATCCATCTCAAAAGGGGAGGATCTTACTACCTGTTTCCTTGCTCAATTATTTCTACCGGGAAAGACTGCAAAACTTTGTAATGACATCCTTATGTTCCAAAAACATCAAGGAGAGTCTCTTTCTGAAGCATGGACTCGTTTCAAGGACTTACTCCAAAAAGTCCCTCATCATGGCATCGATCTTTGGCTCCAAGTCCAAATCTTTTATGACCATGTCAATCCTGCCACAAGATGAACCATCGATCAATCGGCCCGTGGTAAGTTTCGTGACAGAAACGCCGAAGAATCCTGGGCACTATTAGAGGACCTAGCCCTCTATGACAACGAGAGTTGGAATGACCCAAGGGACTTCGCTAAACCGTCCAAGGCTATCTCTTTGCTCTAAGATGTCCCGGAGTACATAACACCGAACCGGGCGGGTTCGTCTCATCGAGCTCAAAAATTAAGTCTAACACTTGATGGAAGCTCATCTTGCTCCTAAGAAACTTGTTCAAGTGAACAAAATCTCTTCTTCATGTGAGATCTGCAGTGGTCCCCACGACACTCAGTATTGCATGGAAAATCACGAGCAAGGTTTTGTCGAGTATGCATCCTCGCGTTACAACGAAGTGGGAGGTAAGCAGTTTACTACAAACCTAGGACCAAGAAAATTCAAAGAATCCATCAACGCTTGGAAGGACAAGCCGAACTTTAACTGGGAATGAACTCAATCCTTCTCGAGCCCACAAAAGGGATTCGTTCTCCACCTATTCCTCTAGTTACCAAGCAAATCTTGAGAGAACACTAAGTGAATTTGACTCTCATCAAGAGAGGAGATTATCTAGCCTTGGAGCTCAGCTCGGACGACAACAAGATGGTATGATTAATAAAATTAGTACTCTATGGAAAGTCTTTTCTGAAAAGCTTGATGATACTTCTACCCGTGACACTACAGGAAACTCTATGGCCCACATGAATGTCACATCCACTGATCAAATCAGGAAGGAAGAACTCCAAAGCAAAGGAATCAAAAGCCCTTCTAAATTACCTCTCGCTTACAATATTTGTTCTCACGTGGTCCTAGAAGAACAAAACAGGGAACCCTCATCCCAAAAGGCATCCATTTCATCATTTTATTATGTGTCATTCTATGTAAGGAAGATGAAGTTAGAGAAGAAGAGAATGTGAAGCCCAATGAAAACAAGTACAACGATCATGAGACGACTGCTAAAGCGGAAGAAAAAGTTGAGGAATAAAGTGAAGATGAGTTTGAGGAAGAGATCGAAGAAGAAGAGGAGGAGGATGTAGAATACTTTGATACCTTCCCTACCTTAGAAGAATTAGGATATCACGAATGGCTCTTGAAATACCCCAAACCTTCTTGGGTAAAAGCTAAGATCAAAACCAAAAATTTGAATAACGTAAAATTTTCTAGCATGATTGGACACTTTGTAAAGAAACAAGCTTATATAGACTTAGAATCACCAGTCAATGTAATGTCTAGGCTTCACTATAACTGGATCATGAGTGGTAGGTTAGAACCAAGAAAGAAACTGTCAAACCCCATGGAGATCTACAATTTTGTAGGGAGAGTTAGGAACTTAAAGGTTTTCGTCAGCCATTTTACTTATGAATGCGATTTTATAGTACTAGAAGATACCACAAGTGTCATAGATCATGATCTGGGAGCGGTAGTGTTTGGAAAGCCCTTTGTGGAAAAAACTAGGCTAATTTATGATAAGAAGGAGGGGACTGTTGCATTTAAAGATGATAATGAGAAACTTATATTTAAAATGCCTCACAAAATAGAAATGTTCAAGAACGTTGATTTTACGGGGGTTAGTACCGACAGGATACCACCATTCGTCATAGGAGGTAATGATGATGGTAATGAGAAAACCCACTACTCGGATAGCTTGAATTTAGGACCCAAGTACAAGTATGATGAAAGCGTATGTAAAGCCATTCGAAGCCTAATGAGAATGAAGAATATGAGGAAGAACAAAGGAGAAGTCACATAAGGACGTGTGACTTCGAGTCTAGCTACAAGACTCAATAATAAAGAAAAGCACTTTTTGGGAGGCAACCTAATATTTATTTTCTCGCATTTAGGAATGTCTTGTGTTTTAATTATTCTCGTTTATTCTTTTATGTTTGAATTATGTTGTAATCATGCTTGTTTTGTTTTTAACTTCGTCTTATTGACAATCAACGGTATTTTGCATAAAATAAGTGTAGGGGAAAATATCCGGTTTATAAGAACCAATTCAAGCATATAAAATAAATTGTTTAGATTAATTCGCGTCAGTTTCGAGTCATATGATTGTAATGAATAATCTCAGGTTTTATGCAGTATTTTATGCAGGAAATAACCAATAAAATTGCGTGCAGAAAAATTTTCAAGAAAAACGAAGAGGAAATTTTCACAGACGCTGGAGACGGCGTCACGCCCCCAGCCATGTAAAAATTCAAAAAATTTCAATTATTCTCGAAAAGTAAATTGTGAAATATCAAAAAAATTTAATGCTCTTGTAAACCTGCAGAAACCTCTGATTATATCATCACTTTCATCCTATCTTTACTGCTTTCATAGAGTCAACCTAAAGTTTCGTTGTATATATCATTATCCCGCCGATTTTACGCAAGGTGTAGTTGTCTTTGTCTTTGATTTATAGGTTATATTTGATGAGAAGAAGCTTAGAAGTTCTTAGGAAGTTTCATTAGAAGATTATTGGAGGACGACTTAACCAGTTTTCGCATGTATCTTCTCCATTATTGAGCAAACCAGGGGAGTACTAGTTTCTTTTACTTGTTTTCTTTTCCCTTTATTTGTTTTGCGGGTACCTTTAAAGAACATTGAGGACAATGTTCAAAATAAGTGCGGGGGAGGGAATAAGCCTTAGAAACTATTCCTTCAATTGCCATTTGCTCTGTCCTTAAAATGATGGGTAATATATCGAAACATAGCATAGACAGTAATTTTAAACAAAATTTATTTTTTATGACAGATATCGACGAAAACCAAGTATTAATTGCGTCTCATGGAAAGGAATTTATATGAATAGCAAAAAAACTCTCAAAAGTCCACCCCAAAAATGTGAGGTTCGCCTTTAGATCTATAGGAATTCGGATATTCATTTTTACCCAAGATAGTTTATACCTTTAGCTTGTTCGAGTTAAGGTTTGAATGCAATCATATGTGTCTATTCCGTCATTACGGATGGTCTTTGTCGCCTTTTCTGAAGCATTAATATCGGTGTTAAATTATATGAGTGTACTTGTTTTGTGATGCATCCCAAGACCGCATAGTAAGTATTAGGATTTGCTAGATAAGAGGCACTAAGATTAACCCATGTTTTAAACCTGTAATTGTTATGATGGTCATATCGATCATATAACTATCCTACACCCGTGTTTCGCACTCATTTTTAGTGCAAGACTCCCCTAGTGAAACCCTCCGAGCCTATCCTTTTCACGGTTCTCGTAATTTTCTAGTTAAGCTGGACTATTAATGAAGATCATTTTTAACCCTTAAACCAATTGTTACACCCAAATCGCCTTAACCTACCTTGTATGTACTCGCTTTTAGTACATTATTGTTTTAACCCAAGTTAATTATTTGAGTACACGGTTGCTAAGTCCTTATCCTTGTAAATACGGTTTTGGGATGATTGGAATTCATGGTAGTATTTATCTTATGAAGAATTAGGGAAGAAGTAATTTATTACCCCCAACAGAGCTCAATAAGCTCCATGTTATGTTGTTCCACCTCAATTCGGGTCATTAGTCAGATTGTTATGAGTTCTAAAACTCAATGTAGGGGTGTATTATACACCCCAAGTTATGATGTATTATGTTAGTAAAAAAAGAAAAAAAGAAAAGAGATTAATGTAGAGTTATGTAGAGTTTGGATATCTTTGTCCGAGTCTTTAGCTTAGCAACCCAATCCGTGTGTATTCGTATAAAATAATTAGCTAACCCTTTAACTCCAAATTTACCCAAAAAGTCACTCCCCAAATGTATCCCATCCGTTTCCATTTTCATAAATGTTATCTTACACCTACACCCCACAACCCTTAAAAGACCTCTTTGATAGTAATGACTGGTACTTGCGCCTAGCGATGGAGAAAACGCGTACCTTTTAGCAAAATTAAGCTATCGAACAACGAAGCTAATTGATCATGTATGTGTGATCGCTGAGAAGCACGAAACCTGATCTAGTTACTAAAGTAAGTAACCTCTACGTGTATCCACACTGCACGTCAACCGATGCTACCCGAATGCTAGTTCAAAGACTAACGATTTATCAAGAACCGAGTTCTCGATATACTAAGAAAACCAAAACGTAAAATCCATTACAAGGGGACTTTTTGGATCAAAAGAAGAAAAGATAGAATGGGGGTGAATGAATGAGAACCTAGGACCTTGTTTATATAGTGTTAGGATTATGACATTCTAAATATAGAAACTTAAGGCCTAAGTTAACAAAGCTCATTCCTCCCCCTTAAGCCCTTAAGGTCGGCCCCCCTTATGTCACAAAATGCCCCCAAGTTTGACATATTGACTATTTAATTACTATGTACATTTACATATAAGTTAAGGGGGTTGATGAGATGTCATTTTATACACTTTTTCGGGGTCATTTAACCCCCTAAATCATGCAAATATGCCCAGATTATGTGCTTAATCATTTTTTTTATGTTTTTATCAATTGGTTGGCATTTCGAGGAAATACACGTGACTTGGGCTCATTTGGAGAAGAAACAGACAAGACTATGACTCTACACCAAATCCTTTGAAGAAATCGTGCATACAAAGCGTGGAGACGGCGTCGCAAGTTACAAGTGACGATGTCACAATTTATAAAGTGGCGACAACATCACGACTATAACACGACACCGTCGCACCGTTTTTCCTATATATACAAAACCGATTTTAGGGTTTTAAGTGTGTAAGTTTTGGGAGACGAACCCTAACTTTTATATTCGAGTTTGGCATCTTTTTAGGCCGTCTTTAGGGACTCACAACCCTATTGTAACAGTGTTTAATCCATGTTTTAATCGAATGAAGTTCATCTATCCCTTTAATATTTTATTATGTCTGTGTTGTTTGATTAATTCTTGTTCTTATCTTGTGCTTAACATGCTAGGCTAGATCCTTTAGTATTTACTTATGATTGCATGAAACTTAGATTGTAGATCCTTTTAATGTTTCTTCTTGTGATGGATGTGCGCGTTAGGCTTTAGAAAACTAGCGCGAGTATGTAGAAAGGATACCTTATGAAATCATATAACGTTACATTTATTCCATCATTTATCCTAAATAAATTACCCACTTTTATATAATTATTGCAAGAATTGTTATTTAATTGCTTAACGTTAATTGCAGTAATTATAGAGTGTTTTGTGAAGACAAGCTAAAAGGCGCACATTTTGGAGCTTAAACGAAGATATTTGAAGATACTTATTTCTAACTCAATACGCCGTGTCTAGCAAAGAATACACAGCATATCAGCGCCTGGACTTCACAAGAAAACGCGTATGTTCAATTCCCAATACGGCGTATACTGCTAACTACATACGCCGTATCCAGCTGGTCAAACAATCAAAGATCCTGCATTAAATGTAATTGAGGAAAGATATAACTGATTGATTGTGAACGTAACGCGCACTCCAAGGAATACACCCCTATACGCCGTATTGACCTCACTCAATACGGCGTATCCACTAATTTTCAGAGATTATAAATAGAAGACTCAAAACCGAGTTTTCAGTGTGCAAAATCATATTCCTTATACCACAAACATAAAAGTCGATTTTCTAAAGAGACGAAGAGCAGCCAAGGTCAAGCATCGATCACGATTCTATAGAAGACACCGTGTAATTCCTATACTCTTGTAATCATTTAATTTTTGGTATCGTTCGGTATAATGTTTAGTTTACCTTGGTTAATTGATCACACTTGTATAATTACAATGGTTATGGGCTAATACCCTCGGTTATTAGCCATTTTAATAAAGATTCAATGTTTGGTTTGTTTGATCTCGATTGCTTAATTTATCATTGATTGTTTAATTATGTTTATCAGCTCATACTTGTCTATGTGCTTGAATATGCGACCTATCATTCAACTGGGTCTAGTGATACTGACCAAGTAATCTAGATACTGGGATAGCTCTCTATATCGTGTTTTACATATCTGGACCAATAGGATCACAAATAATGTCCTATCTTTACCTTTAGATTAGTGAGCTTAGTTGGACTGGCAGGTGACCCTTCGACCCAACAAGTACGTTCTTAATCAATTGGTAAAGACTTGAACAGTGAACTACCAGTATATAAAATATCGTCAAGCAGTAAGTGGATAAAGTCCCGATGGGCTAGGGTTTAACAAGATCACCATTGCTTTAATCCCTAAGATAGATTATAATTAAACTAAAAGGATGCTTTATGCGGATGCGTTAATTATGACAGGATTCAACGTGTCTAGTTCTTAGGATGATGTCCCACCTAAGTCTTAAGAATGATATGCTGCCTCGAGATAAGCAGTCATTGCACTAAACAAACAAAGCGGCGTTGAATGGGATTTAATATGGCTAATACAGTTTTCTGTCATTTGGCTTGTACCGCTCTTTTATCTTCTGCGTATCTTCTTTTATGCTTATTGTGTATTGAATTGATTTTAGTCACCATAAAACCTGTGCCAGTCTCTCAGGCTGAAAACCCCCCCTTTTATCATTAGAACCAGGTTTAGCATAGGTTTAACAAGTAATTAGAATTAACTAGTCTAATTAGATTAACTAAAATACTAATAGAATATAAGGTTAACTTCACCGCTCTTAGTGTTTGACACCCTACTTACCACGAAACTCCATCTGATCGGGTACACTGCCCGTTAAAGTGTTGTTTTAGGATAAGTCGGCTAAATATAAATTTAAAACTTGGTAATCAATAAATTCAACCTACACGACAACACATCAAGTTTTTGGCGCCGTTGCCGGGGAGTGAAAAAGTTTTAATCTTTATTCTTATTAGTATTTCTAACCCTTAATTAGCTTAGCTTTAAATAATCTAATTGTTTAAATTCTGTTTGTATTTATTTAATTGTGTGATTAATTGTTTGTTTAAATTTCTGCATATTTTTAACCGTCTGTAATTTGGATTAGTGTTTGTGTAGTCCTGATTCTTGTTTATGATTTCCAGCTTAAGTTTATCATGGATGATCCAAACATCACTATGGAAGAATACATCAGACTTGAAAAGGAAAAAGCTCAAAAGCATGGTCGAACATTTAATTGGCAAACTGCCTCGTTCGGTAAGGTGAAATATTGTGAAGATGAGGACGATTGCTTCACAAACTTCGAAACCGAATTCCCAGCTATAGTCTCTGATGATGCATTAACGTCTGATGCAACACTCTCGTGTGAACCCACGGTAAGTCCTCTTAACGAAAACGAAATAGACTTTAGAATATCGTTTGACGAATCCGACGATGAAGATTACATGGTTATTTTTGACAATAATTCATTTTCTTATAAAATAATTTTTGTTGATAATTTAAAAACGAATTCGGAAAATGACAATGATAAAGTCAATATTTGATATATACCTTAACTATACATATATTTACATAATAATTATTTACTTAATACATATATAATATATATAACTAAAGTATCAAATAATAGTAAGAGTGAGGAAAGTATTCCGTAAGGTTTTTAAGAAGATTACTTTTAACCAAAGCAAAGTTCAAAACCTTCCCGGGTCGTATCCCAACGAGGCGTGAATGGAGAATCGTGTTTGAATTCGTGATCGCGTGATTTGAATAATCAAAGATTTTGGTTTTGGATTCTATTTCTACAAATGAAATGCAAAACCAAATAAAGGACAAGCTAAAAACGAAAGCAATTAAGGTTAAAACACGAAAATGATAACGGGATTCAAAACCCGAGCCTTAAAAACCTAAATTCTAAAATTTTAACCCTAAAAATGAAAATTTAATTTTTAACAGTCCTAAATGATTAAAAATAATTTTAGAAAAAAGAATTATATTTTTTTGACTTTTATTTAATTTATTATGAATTAAAAACTATTTTAATCTAAAAATATTATTAAAAATAGTAAACTAATTTATAAAAATCTAAAAAAATTACAGAAAATACTTTAGCCTATGGAGAATCTATGAAAAATATAAGCTGGAAAGCTAGCTGAAGCAATAAGCAGTTAATAAGCTAATAAACCTAATAAGCTAAAACTAGAAATTAAGTATTAATATTTAATAAAACAAACTATAAACGAAAAAGACCACAGAACAGTTGGTAGTGTGTGGTGGTGTTAAGGTGTTGGTTGAGTGAGGGGGAGGTCACAGGTTCGACCCTTGTGGCTTCCCTTTTTGTAAAACTTTTTTTTTATTTTTCTTTTTTAAAAAGCTAAAATATAAGTAAAAATAACAAACTTAAAAAAAGGCTTTTGTCAAAACTTAAAAATAAGCTAGGAATAAGCAGATTGAAGTGATAGATTAGTTTTTTAAGCTAAGATTAAAAGGCTAACTATTTGGCTTTTTTTAGACTTAATAAGCTAAAAAAGGAAAATAAGCTAAAACCAGATGATTACCTAACCCTAATAAGCACTAGGGAACAAAAATAAGCAAATAAAATAAGCTAGAAAGGACTGAAAAGGCAAAGACATTAAGCACATATAAGACAGTTTAAAAAGAAATTTAACAAACTTTAAGCTAAGAATAAGACTAAATAAGCACATGGAATAAGCTATAAAGCAAAAACAGATTAAGTTTAGACACTAATAAGCACATAAAAGCAAAAATTAAGCAAATAGGATAAAAGATTAAGCTAGAAAAAGCAAAGACAAAAAGCTGTTTTCACTATGTTTTTGGTTTTTTTAAAAAGACAATCAAGCTATTTGCATGCTCATAATAAGCTAGTAAAAGTAAGCTAAGTTCCAAAATAAGCTCAAACAGATTGAGCTTATAGCACAAACTACTTGTGCATTAATTTTCAGACCCTAAAACTTCTATTTACTTAACTAAAATTGAGATTGAAATTGGCTTTTTAAACTTTTAAAAACTGAAACACTTAGACACTTGACATATTAATACCAAAGTCACAAGACTAAAACACGTAACCAACTTTATTTTCCTACTGCATTTAGACTCTAAAAGAAGCATAAACAAAACTTCAAAACAACTTTTTAGCAAAGATCAAATATAAACATTTTAAAAAAGTTTCAAGACCACAAATTTAAAGAATAGATAGACAAACCCTTAAAACTTGATTTTAAATTTCAAAATCTTTTTAAAACAGATTAAAACAGCTTAAAAGAGCTTGTTAAGGTTGGCTTAGTGACCCAAAACAATTTTAAACTCATTTTGACCCACTTTGGCTCTTAACCCAAACACCCCTTTAAGTATTCAAAATCCATTTTTAAGCTAAATTAAACTGATTTAAGCTTGGATTTTTAAAAACAGATGATTAACTAACAAACTTAAGGCTTAATAAGCAATATCCAACAACTGATAAGCACTTATCAATAAGCAACAAGATTAAGCAGTTTTAAGCTAAAAGTAACAGTTTTAATGAAAAACATGAGCAAATAAGATTTAAACTATAAGCAAGCATGAATAAGTAATAGACATCATTAATAAGCATAAATAAGCAGTAATAAGCACTAAAATAAGCAAACAGTAAATAAGCAAAAAAATGAAAATGGAAACTTACAAAGCCCTTTGCTTAAACAAGGGCATAAAGGCTCTTTAGAGCTTTGTCTACAAGCTCTAGCTTGTTTAAAAACAAGCTAGTAAAACCCACAAGCCCTTCCAAATCTGGCTTGTCATCCACATTAGCTTTTTGAGTGATTTTTGGTGAAAATGCTTAAACACTATAAACTATGGAAAAGTTTATCTTGTTTAAGTATAATAGCTTATATATAAGTAAACAGTGCTTCTGATAGCTTATAAAGTACTTTTAACAACAATGGAACATGAACTTAAAAACTCAGAATTTTATAACTTAAAAACCTCAAATTTCATTAATCCTTAAAAACAGTTACAAGTCTTGAATAAAACTACAATAAGCTAATTTTAACTCTAATAAGCTAAGAAAACTGAATATTTTTCTCATATACGCTTACAAGGTACTATTTATAGAAGAAAGATAAAAGTTCTAGGGTCTTCAAACTGTGCTACTTCTGTGAGTGAGATGAGAGGGTGTGCTTCTTGTGTGAGGAGCTTCAAGTCTTCATCATAGCCATTAAATTTTCTTGGTCACCAAGTCTATCAATCTGGACCCTTGATTCTTTGTCTTTGTTCATCAACCAATAAGAACTCATGGGATTGCCAAGGTGGAATTGTCTGTTTGTGAAATGGGGTTGAGGTATCATGATGGGGTTTTGTTTTTTGGAGCAGGGGTTGAGGGAAAGTGATAGATGAATAGTGATTTGGCGGGATTTGGTTTATATGAGTGAGTGTGTTTGTTAAAGGATAACGGGTGTTAGGGGGAAAGTTAGGTGTAGGGACTAACGGTGTAATGTGTTAGGGACTAGTGGTGTAAAGGCTAATGGGCTTATATTTGCCGGTTTTAATGGTTTTAGATTTGGACGTTTGATTTAATAGATAAGCTCAACGGGTTTACTCGGTCCATTAACTAAGGTGCGGGTTGGTCCATTTAGATGCACACGTCTTCGGCTTCGACTTTTCACGCTCATTCTATTCCCATGCTCGATTTTGTCGGTTTTGGCTTTGTTTTTGTCCTTTAGTAAATATCTGTTACCTGCACAACACAAATAGCAAATATATTTGGCATTTTATGTCCGTTTTTGGTCATTTAGGCTCATTTTTATAGGTCAAAGGTATGTGCAATTAAGCACATACCAAAATCCCCCATACTAAACTATTGCCGTGTCCTCACGCAATGCTATAAGTAAACACTTAGAAAACCAAGAATCTCAATCCCCCTGAACTAATTACCTCGAAAAGTAGCTAAGTGTTCATCAAGGGGAATTAAAGAATCATTAGCTTTGAAAAGCCCCGTTTTGACCATTTTTATAAATCTACACTAACTACCACATATTATTTTTTTATGTTTTTCCTTTTTCTAACTAGAATGTCTAGACTTTCATTATTTTCATAACCTTTAGGGTCA
>BQNB010140032.1:1568-17471 GCA_026074375.1 Tanacetum coccineum
TACGTTCAAGCAAGTCATCAATCGATAGATTGGGTTTAAAGAAAAGGGGTAGCAAATAGAAGGAAGTCTCGATGATGAAATACGTAGACGCCTTCGTGAAATCCAACTTCAAGCTAAAATAAAGGATACCAAATCAACTCTGTGATTACTTGTCATCGTAATTCGAATCTCTAGCCGTTTGTTAGTTATTGAATCTTTTTCGGATTGTTTTAGTGTTATGTATCGTGTTTGTTGTGTTGTTGTTCAAGAATGTCGTTAAACTAGACAAATGTTGTGTTTGAATGTCGTCAACGGATCCACATTTGTCTAATTAAACTTGTCGTGGCAATCATGAACTAGACAAAACGTAGTGAAAAGCCTTAGGCAAAACACAGTCAAATCTTAAGGCAAAACGCAGTCAGGAAATGAAATGGACAGAGTCTCCCCTAGACAAAACGCAATAAGGGTCTTCAATTAGGCAAAACGCAACCTTTCATAAACCAAAACGCAGGAACCAAAACATAATAGGCAAAACGCAGGACCAAAATGCAATAGGCAAAACGCAATACCAAAAACGCAGAGGCAAAACGTAATAACCAAAATGCAGAGCCTAATAAGACAAAATGCAGTACGTTGTCCTTCACAAAACGACAAACCGCTGTACTTTCTCTAACAAATTACAGGAAGCAAAACGCAACCCGCAAGCAAAACGCAATCAAGAACACCCTTCGATAGGCAAAACACAGCCAAGAAAAAACCTTCAAACTTTCTTGTAAGTGACGAAATTATGTTCAAACTACCAAGTAATGATGCAAGGGATAGTTCTAAGCCCGAAAGTACAAGTTTTTAACATCTTTAACCACAAACAAAGATCAAATAATGATTTTTCTTACTACTTTTTTTGAACCAAAAAAAATGAAAATAAAAAAACTAGCCACGAAATTCAATCACTATCCACCCGAGGCTCTGATACCAAATGTCGGAACCCCATAATCACTTCACTTCATTACCAGTTGCATGGAATGATCATGAAAATAAAGATGGAAGATATGAAGATTGTAGAGAGAGTAGAGAGAAAAGTGGTTGTCGTTATATACAATGTCTTACAAGAAATGAAATCAACAAAACCAACCACCTCACCTTACTTGGTGAGGTGTATATATACTAGGACTAAAAGGCTTGCATGCCTTTAGTAATTCTACGGGCCGGGCTCAGGATTACTTGGGCTTTCGCCCGATACACGTGACCGATTAGATTACAAATAAGAGCCCGTTTACCCGTCTAGCCTATTACAACATATATTAATTTAGTGACCGTAATACCTAATATAATTATGAACGAACTTCCATTGTTCGACTCAATATTTTGAGGCTAACAAAACCCATCACTTTCTGCGGGTTTAGACAAAAATGCGACCATGTTATGAGTATCTGCAAACTTTAGGGTCGTCATTTGTGTTAGGTTTTGATGATGGATGATAAAATTAAGTTAGGGTTTGTGATTAAAGAGTTTACGAAAGTATGAAATCGATTAAAAATGACTTATGAAACAACTTAATCGAAGTATTAATAAAATACCCTCAACACATTACACTTTCACCCCGCAGAGTAACCCAAGCAGTAGTAAGTTAGCTAGCAGCATTAACTATAGAACTATCATATTAGTTATGCCTAGTAAGCATTTAACCTCAGAACCACTTAGTAAGTTTATGCCTAGCAGCATTAACTTTGAGTCACCAGCATTAACTCCAATTCCATTCCAAACAGCATTCCATCATCAATCTAACACTGATTCTTTGCTTTTCCAAGCAAAAAGATAGTTAAAAACCAAGAAAACCCAAGACCATAACAATTTTCACAATTATCACCAGTATTAATTATACATAGGCAGTATAAGTATAACTAACATTTGTAACACATCATTATTAAGTAAAACCAGCAGTACTAATTAACTGTAACAACATAAACTTTAAAGACATATATCACTGTACTAATTCATTTACAAAACATCTACAAAAACAAAAGAGATAAAAGACTTTAAAGATTCAATCATTCCAAATACTTAACAAACAAAATATTGAAATCTACTTTCCATGCAAAAGCTTTGTAAGCAAATACCGAAACATTCTTGTCAAATAGAATGTTTGACCAATTGATCTATTACCTTTTCATTGCAATCTCTAATAAAATGATGTCTAATCTCTATATGCTTTGTTTTTTTAATGAAAAACATGATTTTTAATTATGAAAATAGTACTGTTATTGTTAATAAAGATCTTGGTATGCATAACATTGTACCTATAATCAAGTAGTTCATTCTGAATCCAAAACACTTGTCCACAACAACTTGAAGCAACCACATACTCAGCTTCTATTGTGGAATTTTACAAACCACTATCTGTTTCTTGCACTGTTCATGATATTAATCTACATCCAAGGAATTGACAACCTCCTGTTGTAGACTTCCTATCCAAGCTTGCTCCAGCATAATCACGTAATTAGTGTATGTTACCAATCAAAAGGAAGAATCTTTTAGATACCAAAGGCCCAATTTTGGTTAACCTTTTAAGTACCTAAAAATCCTTTTCACAGCATGAATATATGAAACATTTAGATTGACTTGGTATCTAGCACATACACACACTGCAAACATGATGTCAGGTCTTGAAGATGTAAGATACATCAATGAACCAATCATTGACCTATACATATGAACATCTACTTCTTCACCATCTTCATCCTTGAGTAAAGGCTTTTGAGTTTCCATTGGTGTGCTTATTTTCAGTCTTGAATCGTAAACCCAATTTCTTTAAAATATTCAACAACATATTTTATCTTGACTAATCAATATGCCATCCCATCTTCTGCTGCACTGTAATTCTAAAGAAGAATGTAAGTTTCCCCATAAACTCATCTGAAATTTCGCATGCTTTTAACGTTCTTAAATGGGCCATTGGCATAGCTCCTTCTTTGTTGAACCAAAGATGATATCATCCACATAAACTTGGACTAGCAAAATATCACCTTTGTGCCTTTTGATGAATAAAGCTTGTCCAAATTTCCCTCTTTGAAACCCATTGTCCAATAGATATATTGACAAGGTTTCATACCAAGCTCTAGGAGCTTGATGTAGTCCATACAGTGCTTTTTCAACCTTGTATACTCTATCAGGAAAGTCTGGATCTTCAAATCTTGGTGGTTGACATACATACACCTCTTCTTCAATCTTCCCATAGAGAAAATCACTTTTTACATCCATTTGATACACCATAAAATCTTGCCAATTGTTGAAAATAAAAGACATGTAATATCAGGGATTAAAACTAATCTGGAGGTTGGATAAAGTGAAAAAGATGTAAAGTCATATTATTAAAGATAAAGGTGAAAGAGATGGGAAGACGTGTGTGTGGTAGAGAGAAGACACACACACTTACACTTTTACAAAAGTGAACTTCACCCCCCCCATGGAAGTATGGAGGGGGTATTTATAGTCCTAGTGACACTTAACTATTATAACTAGTCATTAGTAGTCCCTACGTGTCACTCTATAAATGAACTAATGTAATTCCGTATTTGTCACCATATTTTAAGGCTAACAAAGCAAACAAGCAGTTTTGAAGGTCTTTATGGTTTGTTATTTTTTAAATAGTACTAACAAACCCATGTTCCTCCAAATTGTTTGACATCTTTCTTGTTTGTGTAGCAGATTGCAAATCTCCAATCACTTGATCAAGAGGATGATCTTTATGAATTCTTGTAGTTGGATTAGGACTGACTTGGATTGTTGTATCCAAATTGTTCATGTTAGCCTCTACACCAACATCTTTATCATCTCCTGAGAGGTCAAATATGCTAATATCTTCCAAAGCATGCATATCTGGATCAACTGGAAGTTCAATGCTTGTTTTTGCACCAACAACATTAACTTTATTTGTGCTAGCAGCATTAACATTGTTAGTGCTGTTAGCATTATCATCCTTCTCTTGATCAATACATTCACTATCTTTTTTTGAATCTTCATCAACCTTCTTTCCATCATTACTTGAAGGTTTGAATCCATCATCTTAAGAACTCTTTGGATATTAAGAAAGTGGTGGATCAGCAGTCCATAATGGTAACAAAATGTAATCTTTGCACTAGTACAAATCTGGGATTTCGTCACACATGTTGTTTTTTGAATGGCCACACAATCATATATTTATGTGACTAAATGTACCATAATAAAATAAACCACCACACTTGAACTCATTTTGTGTGACCATTTCAGAATTTCATTGTCACACATTTGAATATTTATGTGACTAGAGGTAACTGGTAATTTTTTGTTCATTATTTAGTCACTTATAATTTGGGACTTGTGATAGATACAAATAAGTTTGAAACATTAGTCACACTACATATCTACATATGTGACAAATATATATCACACAATTGAACAGTGTGACTAAAATCCATATATGGTCACATGAAGTAATTATGTATGTGGCTAAATCATATAGTCAAGTTTGTCACACATTATTTAAAAGTGACTGCTATTTTTTGCTGAATATTTAGCCACATATGAACAACTGAAAAGTAAGTTTGAAGCATTAGTCATGATATACATTTAAAAGTGACAAATGTATGTCACATACTTGAACAGTGTGACCAAATGTCATATATGGTCATACTAAACCATAGACATACATGATTAAGTGTAACCAAAATTCGATACATATAGTCACGTAAGTTAATATGTGTGTCTAAAATTTATGTTGTTACTGACTAATGTTAATATGCTTTATAAGACTTTATAATGTGATAAATATAAATATGAAAATTATTTTCTTAAGAGGCGGGCTGAGTTTTGAGCGGCGGGAAACGAAATTATTTTCGTCCCAAATTCCAAAACATATCCCAATTCTTTAATCAGATCTAACAAAACCCACCAAACCCTAGCACCAAAACATCACACCATAACACCATCTTTATAGCTTCCACCATCTCTTAAAGTCCATCATGCCTTGGAGGACTCACGGCCAAGATCAGTTTTGGTTTACCTATTGTCTGTATGTATGTATCTGTTAGACCCAAAGAGGCAAACATCAGGGACATATTACATGTATAATCAGCAATTGCCTAATAAAATAGCAGTAACGAGTCCTGAGACTGTGGAAGGCATGTTGGATATCCTAGGTATGTTATCTTGTTCATAAATTTATGTTTGCAACTGTATTTGATAGTTTTTTCTTTAAACTGGTTTGGGTGAATTACATAATGTTAGGATCAAGTCCAAAAGTTTCACGATGCACATTCTTGGAGTAAATTAATTTCTATTGAGTGGTACTTGCTGTTGGTCTAAGAAGTCATACCACTAATAATTTTTGCAAGTGCCCGTCACTATCCTGATGGACATTTTACTTCTTCGTCTTCATCTTCTATTCTTCTTGGATTTTTTATTCTTATAAAGTTCATAAACCCAAATTCATAAATGATGTTACTTCACTGTTTGCAGGAAATTTATTAAAGCTTTTGGATGTTTCGGTGGACGAAAACGTTTTGCCAACAACATATGGCAAGTTGCAGCCGCCTCTTGGGACACATCGCTTAAAGGTATCTTATTTATATTTGCATTTTATAGAACTATTAATGTGCAATTGTGATTCATTGTGAATCTTGGTTTGTAACTTCAACTCACTTGTCATTTTGAAACTGGGAAATGTTTCGGAATCCTAAATATGATATCAATAGTACATATATCAACCGTAAGGTTCTTAGAAAAGTGTAATTTTTTCATGACGTTCGGAAACCGAATGTGGTAGACCTCTATACTTTATCTACCACAGTAAGCTAGTTCTTGGCTTAATGGTATACTCTAAACATGACAGTATTTGTTTACAGGGCTGGAAATTTGGTAGGATCAGGTATGGGTGCAGACGTAACTAGTGACGTGTCCTCCTCAGGACCTGTTAAATTGGCAGATCTTCAGAGAATCTTAAGTGATATCAGACCCTCAGGCATGTCAATTCATTGTGCTGCTAATTTTTTTGTTGATTTTGGTTAATTTTTTGTCATTCTGAACTGATCTTTAACTGGGATGATGTCCAGGTGAGGCAGCAGATCCTGATGGAGGTAATGATTTCTATAAATTGATTATAAATTATCTTTTCGGCGGAAATCATCAGTTATATGATTTTATACCTAAAATATTAAACACCCTATATCTTTAATAAATATAGAAATGGGAAGCAGCTGATCTTCTGAATAAAATTCTAAGAACATTTACTTTTCCAATATTTGTCAGTATATCAATCCAAGATAAAGTGTAAGACCTTGTTGGATTTTAATGCAAATTAGTGTAATTTGTTTGTTATTTATGCTCAACTATTGATCATATATTGAATGCACCTTAACGAGTACAAATTAGAGAAAAGTTGCGGACAAAGATCAAAGTTATGAATATGAAGTGATGATTTCTAAATACTAGTGGCTTAACCAGTAAATTGAGAAGTACCAAGTAGAAGAGAAAAAATTGCATTTATTGTACAGTTTGAGAAGGAAGTTTTGTATCTTTTAGGACGAAAGGAGTATACCTTATTTTGCCTTTAGTTTTGATATAGTTGTTATTGTGAATTACTTTTTTATAGGTTTCGGATTGGGAGATATTCTGAAGCATGAACTTATCTTGCCATGGATGGAGACATTATCACTGGAGCAAGTTGCAACACATTTACCCGAGGTAACATGAGCACTCCTTGATTTGTAGTAGAGGTGGTAATTTTGATTCATAGACTTGCACATGGGTCAAGTTGATTGTGCTTGATTTCAAACATGTCATGTGAAAAAACTAAATAATGAAAACCAGAACACCTTAAAGCGGTTGATAGTCACCAAAGTTTATTTATATTGCACGCAACCACTTTTTTTCCCAATTATTAGATTCTAATTTATCCTAGTGTGTGCATCATTACGTATCAAGTTTGATACATTTGAATGAATAATCACTTCAAAATATATGGAACTTGACCCATTATTCTTTAGTGTGTATCATTTTTTCCCATCCTATTGACTGTATAAACTTCTAATTTATTCTATTGTATGTATCATAACGGGTCAAGTTCGATGCATTCTAATGGATAATCATTTAAAAATGTATGAAACATATAACTCAAAAGTTTAGCCCTACAATAGGATATATTAGAATTAGAAGCTTATACAATCAATAGGAACGAAAAAAGCTTGATACACACTAAAGAATAATGAGTGAAGTTCAACATAGTTTTAGACCATTTTCCCAAATTGTTAGTGTAACAATGTTGTTTTTGTTAACTGTAATCCTAATTAACCTTCTTTTATATCTTTACCAAGAACTAATTTTTTATCCCTACATTAGCTAAGTAAGCAATGTAAGTGTTTCTGGGTTAACCTGGCCTTTTCATTTTGACCCATTACCTAACATGCTCAACCCAGACAGGTTATATATGTTGCACTTGATTAATACTTGGTTATCTAAAAAGGAAAGGTGCTATCTAGCCCTACATTAGTTGAAGTAAGTAATATAAGTGTTTTTGGGTTAACCAAACCGACCCACCATTTCATTTCGACCCGTACCGAATCTGCTCGACCTGGATATTTTGTGACTTCTGAAGTTTGTGACTAACTAAATACTTTATTTCGCATAGCCTAAGAATATCTATGGGACTGCATGGTGAATGGACTCCAGAGGATATAATGGAGCTGCTGCGGAGCCCTCCATTTCACCAACAAGTTGATTCCTTCACTTATATGAGGATCTATATCCAATTTCCTTGCTTATCTGTCTACTCTTTTACAGTTAATATCTTAATGTCGTTTGTAAACTGATTGTTAACATGGTCTATGCAGGTGCTTAAGACTGGTCAAATAGACCTGACTCAATTTGGAATCGACCCAAGTAAATGTAAGAACCACAAAAGTTCCATTCTCTTGGTCAAATTTAGAAAACTATAGGTGCCAATAACTTTTGACCCTATTAGCTTCTTTTTCCTTTCTGATTTAACCCATTTTAGAAACCCCCCCCCCCCCCCCCCCCCCCCCCCCCCCCCCCCCCCCCCCCCCCCCCCCCCCCCCCCCCCCCCCCCCCCCCCCCCCCCCCCCCCCCCCCCCCCCCCCCCCCCCCCCCCCCCCCCCCCCCCCCCCCCCCCCCCCCCCCCCACCCCCCCCCCCCCCCCCCCCCCCCCACCCCCCCCCCCCCCCATAGAAAAAAAACCCGAACGAGAATATGAACCTATTAGAGACTGCGGTGGGTATTTCACATAAACATTATTGAAATTGTACGATAGAATCTGTTAGCTGGTTTTGATTTGATTGGATTGTGTTTGTAACTTCTAAAGTACCAATTATTTTTCACTACAGACAAGTTCACGGTCCTTTCTTTTCTTGAGGCTCTTGAAGATTCTGTTTACATATGTTGCTCTAGACTCTAGTCATTGGATGCAACCGTAAGCGCTTCGCGTAGAGTCGATTGTGTACAAATGAATCGATAAATTTAGGCATCTGAAAGCGACCATAGCTGTTTGGACTTGTCTGTCAACCCTCGATTGTATCCACTATTCACAGTATCGAAACCTTGCTTCTTTATAGATTTTGTGGTGATCCGCAAAGTCACTACCTGTCTAGTCGTTCTGGTTTGCTTTTTTGCGTAGTTCATCCCGGCAACTCGTGGATCTATGGCTAGGGTCTGTTTGGTGGACAACTTATTTTTGCTTATCTAAAATTCGTCAGAAACCATATACCTTTTATTTGTATCTCCCTCCGTGAAACTCTTGTCGATAAAAGCCGCCTTGGGTTTGTGTTGACAAATTGCATGATTTTTTTAAGGGGACTAATTTGGCTTGTTATTAAACTTTTATATATGATCGTTTTGTGAGTGCTTATTCACTGCCATTGCAAAAAATAAAATTGACTTTGTTGTTTTGCGGTCCCGCAGTCCAATACAATCGATAATCTCTATGTTTGTTATGTACAAATATGTCTGGACACTTGGACATGTTTTCTGATTGGGGTAGTGTGGCGTGGTGGCCGTTGGGTTATTCTTCTACAAACCATCGGCGTTTATGTATTGCTTTGGCTTCTTTGGATCTATGATCTAGTCTTTCATGCCACTTAGGACAAACGATGTTAATAATGTGCTGCTGATTCTTTGTTAATAATGTTGGTTCTTTGTTAATACTGCTATTGGGATTAAAGGAAATTAATGCTGCTAATACTGTTCGAGTTAATAATGTGCTGTTGATTCCTTGTTATATTACTGCTGGTTCTTTGTTCAAAACTTGCTTGGGGAATTAAGGAAATTAATGCTGCGTATATATTAGTGCTGCTGGTTCTTGTTTAATACTTGATATTGGTTCTTGTCTAATACTCGCTTATATTATGTTAATCACTTTGTTTCGTGTCATATTTGTGTTGTTTAAAGAAAGTTTTTGGCTATTGCGAGGGTAGAGATACTTCGATTGTTATTTTAACGGTATGCGGTGTTTGTGTAGTCACATTTGTGTTGTGGGTTGTGTAGGCATGGTGATGGTGATCGTTGATTGTGGTGTTGAGGATGACGAGATTCGGCTGACAGAAAAGGGACCATGTAGCAGCTTGGCATCTTTTTTAAGAAACAAGCCAAATAAAACTATTCTTTTATGCAACTACTTAGAAATTTTAATAGTTGTGTTTAGTCGAGGAATTAGATTTATATGCGACTTTACAATTGTATATTTGGTTCAGTTTATACATTCGAGTTTTATTCAAATTTGTAATTGCTTTTTTATTTTTAATTGATCTTGTTTTTTATATGCATATTTTTATATATATATATATATATATATATATATATATATATATATATATATATATAATATATATATATATAGATTATACAATATATATATATATTATATATACATATATATACATATCATATATTATCATATATATATATAATATACATATATATATATTATTCATATATATATATATATACATATATTATATACATATATATATATACTATATATTATATATACATTTTATATTTTATATATCTATATTTATATATATAATGACACAAATAGTGATTTGTTTTTTGTGACTAAAAAGATTGAACTACATAATATTGCCACGATTATCAAACATTATTGGTCCACTCTTTTTTAATTTGTTGTGTTCTTTGGATATAATATTACATAAGCCACATAAACTAACAATTCATTGTGGAACCATTGGGAATGCAACAATAGTCACACAAAATACACATTCACTTGACATTAAACAACATATTGTCACATTTATTAACACTTTTGGCCACTTTTGGTTAACTTGTATGTGACTAAATCCCAAAAAACTATGTTTTGTGTGACTAACACATAAACATACAATTCATGTGACTATTGGATGAACAATAGTCACATAAAATACACATTTTTACTGATTTTTAAAAAGGTATATGGGCACACTTAAACTTTTTGGCCATTTTTTTAATATTGTTATGTGTCTAACTCCAAAAAAAAAAATCACCCGACTGTAGTGAGTAAATATCACATACGTCACATTTATTAGATTTAGTGTGGCCACAGGACGAGGAAATAGTCACACATATTACACATTTACTTGATTAGAATCATCTCAAATGTCAAATGTATTATATTTTATGTGCTGGTCAAGGACGAAACAATAGTTTACTCTCAAAAACTTTCGTGGACTATTAAAGTGTTTACGGGTCACTAATATGATTAAATCCAACAAAATTTGTGGCCTAATTTGTCACACATAATCGGGTTTTCGGTCACTCTTTTTCAATGGAAAATAGCCACGAAACTCCCTAACGTGACGTATGTGACCTACAGTGGCGCGATCTTTAGTGTATTCAAACACCCCAAAAAAAACACGTGTGACCCATATGTTATCGTCACTACATTTTTTAGAGTCTCAATACCAGTTTAATACCAATGTAGCAAGAAATATGTTAGTAAAATTTATTAGGGCTCTACATCCCAATGGATGAGCAAAATTCACGAACAATTGAAGCAGTCGAAAGACTCTTAACTTCACTATCTCTTGATGAAACTTATCGGAAATCAAAGTTTACGAAATGATTCATCAAGAAAGATTCAAAATAGTCAAAGCAAAAGTTGAAAAGGAAATCTTTGCTTTAAAGGCTAAGAAAGAATCTAGTTGATGAAGAGTGTTACGACTTCGGAAGTGAGACGAAGATACGCCATGGCTGGCAAAGAAAGAGACTTCAGAATTTTTTTAAGAGATGAGGTAGATTCGTGAGAACAACCTTCGGAACGTCATAAAGACGTTTTACAAGTAGCTGAGATGACAAAAACAGTAAAAGCGATAGAAACTGCTTTAGTGCTGGTGACCTTCTACTCACTTATTGAAGAATGTCAAAACCACCCGAAAGAAAGAACCAAAGAAAAAACTTTTGTCGGGAGGTTATTGGAAGTGATTGCGGGTGAAGAAGATGGTAAGAAAGTCAATAACGAAACGTGTCTGGTAGCTCAAGCATCAAGTGAGGTATGTTCTGAATCCTCTTACTTTAGTGATAAAAACTCGCCAACAGATGATTTAATATTAGAAAATGAATATGATAAACTGTGCAAAATGAGTTTAAAGGTAATCACTAAAAATAAAAGACTAAAAGCCACTAGAGATAACTTAGACAAGGAAATTAGTATTCTAAAAGAAAAAGTGTCTACACTCGAGAAAAACAAGGAAGTTGATCTCGAATGTGTAAAATGTCATATGCTTAAAATTGAAAATGAAAGCTTAAAAAGGAAGCTCTTAAACTAACCAAGTTTGAAAATAGCACACATTGCTTAAATGAAATGTTAAATAATCAAAAACCCTCCAGTGGAAAGTTAGGTTTAGGGTTTAATTCATTTGAAGCATCACCTAGTGGAACTAAGGAAATAAAATTTGTAAAAGCTTAGAAAAAGGCGTCTTCTGATGGAGGTCCCATAAATATGGGCGGACCCCTTAATGTTCAGGCGCCCCCCAAAGTAAATATGGGACCACCACCAGGAATCACATCTGGATCTGAGAAAAGTGTATCTTTTTAAAAATTTATTTTGGGTCCTAGACCAAAACACATAATAGTAAACAATGTAAGAGTTCCCGTTGCTAGTGATAATGAAGTTAAGCAATTCTATAAGCCATTGTCAAAACCCAGAGTTGGATTTTCAAAACCAAATTTTAGATCAAAAACTCCACCATCTAGAAGAGTCATAAATAACTATCATCGTCCTAAAACACCTCAACCAAAAATAAACATTGGTCTATAAAATCAACCTCGTGGTTTTCCTGTAACTTGAAACAACTTCCCACGACAAAGTTACATGCCATGGGAAATGAGTCTTCCATTTTCACATCCCAATCAATTGCATCAAATACAATGGATGTTTAGTACTTAACCAACTTGTTGGACTATGATGATTTTGGGGACCAATTGTTTGTGGTGTTGCCTACTTATTGAAATAGATTGCCTTGGAGTCCTTGAAAATTGATAAGTGGATAAAGAATTGAGGATGCTACCTAAACACTACGATGGGTATCCGAAGCTCTTCTCAAGTCAGGCATACAACGAAAGGTAATGTACATTTTTGGTAGCAATCTTTGCGGTTAACATTTTGCCAAAGGTTAGAAAGGTATGGGATTTCCAATTGACTCTCTCAAAATATGATAATGTAGAGCATGTAGATACTTAAGATTTAATTGTAAAGTATAGGAAAATATGTGTAACAAGTGTTTAGGGAGTACTTTCTCTAAACATAATAGTGAAATCACTAAGGATGGTAAGGTCATATGTAGAGGTATTAGGAAGAAAGGCTTATATGTGATGAAATTAGGAAATGAGCCTAAAGACAAAATTTGTCTAGCAACGATTGATGAAAACTCCATGTTGTGGCATAGGAGATTAGGTCACGCAAATATGCGTCTCATTCAATCGTTAGCATCTAAGGAATTAGTTAGAAACTTACCTAAGCTTAAGTTTGATCAACACTTCTGTGATGCTTGCAAAATTAGAAAGCAAGCTCATGCTAGTCATAAGGCTAAGAATATAGTCTCAACGACTAGATGCTTAGAACTCCTTCATATGGATCTCTTCGGTCCATAGCACTTGCCGGGTAGTACAGGAAACCGCTACACCTTAGTCATAGTAGATGACTACTCTAGGTATACTTGGACTAGATTCCTTAAGGACAAAACTGAAGCTTTCGATCAATTCGAAATATTTAGTAAGAAAATTCAAAACCAATTAGGATGTACAATAGTGTCAATAAGAACCGACCACGATAGGGAATTTGATAATGAGGTGCAATTTGGAGAGTTTTGTAATGCCAATGGAATTACACATAACTTTTTAGCTCCACGCACTCCTCAATCAAATGGCGTGTTGTAAGGTAAAAATAGGACACTGCAAGAAATAAGTAGTACTTTGTTGAATGAGCAAATCGTTACACAAAATTTTTGGTTGTAACGAGTAGACACCTTCAATATAATTCTCAACCGAATCCTAATTAGAGCCATTTTAGGAAAACACCATACGAACTCTTAAGAGGTAGGAAACCTACGTTAGATTACTTTAGAGTGTTTGGAAGCAAGTGCTTCATTCTAAACACTAAAGACTACCTTACAAAGTTTGACCCAAAGTCATACGAAGGTATCTTTTTAGGTTATTCTCAAACATTAGAAAAGCCTACTCTCATCCTAAACAATCACACTGAAAAGTCGGAAGAATCCTTAAACGTGGCATTCGATAGATGAAACTCTCCACCCTCTAGACATTACCTTCGTGGATGATGCTTAAGATAAAGAAGAAGCAATTAGGGTTACCGAAGAAGAAAAACCTAGAAAATAACATTGTGATGAAAACTTTAGAGATTAACGAAATACAAGTCATATTGAGGAATATAGGACCCATCCATTAGAAAATGTTTCATAGAAAACCTTAACCAAAGAACCCTTAGATCACAAGCCCAAAAACCAACAGTTTACTTCTTTGTTTTTATATCAAACTATAGACCAAAGAATGTGAAATGAAGCTCTTAAACGGATGATAGTTGGATAGTCGCTATGCAAAGAAGGAAATTAAATTCAATTTTATTTTGCTAACGATGTTTGGAAGTTAGTTCTACATCCTAGGGAATATGACAATAATAGGAATAAGTGGGTTAGTGTGTTTAGAAATAAGTTAACGGGAACGGACAGTGTTCTCGAAATAGGCTTAGTTAGTTGCTAAGGCTATAATCAACAATAGGAGGGCATGAATTATGATGAAACTTAATGCACCTGTTGCTAGGTTTGAAGTCAATTAGGATTCTATAGCTTTATGCTGTGCATTAGAATTTAAAAACTATTTCAAATGGATATAAAAGTGCATTCCTGAACGGTTTTATCAATGAGGAGGTATACGTGGCACAACCTCCAGGATTCATTGACTTTGAAAAACTGGATCATGTTTATAAACTAAAGAAAGCTTTATATGGTCTTAAACAAGCACCCAAAGCTTGGTATGATAGATTAAAAGCTTTCCTTATTAAACATGAATATAAAATAGGAATGGTAGATAACACTCTTTTTACTAAGAAGAGAAGTTCAAACCTCATCATCGTTCAAATATATGTCGATGACATCATATTCGGTTCGACTTGTCAAGACATGTGTGATGAATTTGCCAAAATCATGCATGACGAGTTCGAGATGAGCATGATGGGTGAACTTAACTTCTTCCTTGGACTGCAAATAAAACAAATGGAAGATGGTATTTTCTTTAATCAATCTAAATATATTAAAGAAATGCTTAAGAAATTTGGCTTAGAATAATCTAAACCAATGAAAACCCCCATGTCCTCCGATACCAAACTCACAAAAGATGAAGAGTGTGAGTCGGTAGATAGTACCAAGTATCGAGGCATGATAGGTAGTTTATTATACCTAACGGCAAGTAGGCCCGATATCATGTTTAGTGTCTGCCTTTGTGCCCGCTTCTAAGAGGCTCCCAAAACCTCTCACCTTGAAGCGGTTAAACGTATCTTCCGATACATTAAAGGCACTACGCACTTAGGATTATGGTATCCTAAGGGGACCGGCATAGAAACTGTAGTATATGCTGACTCTGATCATGCGGGAGATTATGTGGATCGAAAGAGCACTAGCGGTATTTGTATGTTCGTGGGATGTTGTTTGACATCTTGGTTCTCGAAGAAACAAACCGCTCTTGCTATATCCACTACCGAAGCCGAATACGTAAGCGTCGGAAAGGCATGTCAACAAGCACTATGGATGAAACAAGCTCTTATCGACTACGACGTACGACTCGACGACGTCCCGATCATGTGCGACAATAAAGGCGCGATTGACCTTAGCAAAAACTCAGTGCAACATTCTCAAACTAAACACATCAAAATCCGTCACCACTTTCTTCGTGATAATGTCCAGAAAGGACATATCTCAATTAAAAAAGTGCCATCCGTCGACAACATCGCCGACATTCTTACAAAACCCCTTAAATGCGAATCGTTTAACTATCTATGTCTTGGTTTATAAATGATGGAACACATTCCATAAATCAAATTAGTCTACTTCTCCTTCTTCTGTCTCAATTCTAGTCCGTGTTCCATTCTGTATCGTGACAACTTGAATACTTCATTCGAAATACTTTAAGCATTTTTAATTCGCGAAATGCAAATTAAAATGTCACTCCTCTTTTTAAAATTTTCGTCAAAAACTGAGTCCAAAATCCTTCACTAAGGGCGGCCCACATACCATAGGCGGCCCCCTAATATATTTGGGACCGCCAGACATTATGGGACCACCATCAGCAGACACAAAATCTGAACACTTAACCAAAAAATTTCAAAACACAAAACCAAACACACCCCTTCCTCTCTGCAAGCGACGAACGCGAACA
>BQNB010140034.1:0-14386 GCA_026074375.1 Tanacetum coccineum
ACTTTAAAAAGGAAATTACAAACCATTTAAGAAAAATTACATTAAGCTAAAAAAACGAAATTTAAGTTAAACTAAAAGCTACTAACTACCTAGATGGTGTGTGTGTGTGTGATAGTTAGGGCTATTTATAGCCTGTTGATGAAAATTCTAGGCCTTCCTTGCATCACACGCTCCTTTGAATCACATCCGTACAAATCTTCAATCATTAGACAATGATTTTGAGCCCTTGGATCACTTTTTCATCTCACACGGATTGCCAAGCTGTCATTCCTTTGATGTGACAGCTTGTGCTTGTTTTGTAAGTGATAATAGAGTAAAACCCACCTCTCCTTGTGCTTTCTTCATAGCCACGTGGCCATCTAGCTTGAGTGTACCAATAAGAGCTCATAATTTGACATATTTCTCCCTGCCATCTTGCTATTGATCACTTGAATTATCGTCCTTGACCCTTAATTTTGAAATGCCCCTTAATTTTGACTGTGTGGTAAAGGAAAGAGATGATGAATAGTGTTGGCACCCATTTTTCTTTTTTAACTGAAATTGGGTAAACAGGTGAAATGTGTTTGGGATAATGGCATAATTAGTCCTTGTGTTTGATTTAAGAAAAGGTGTAGTAATGTATAACTTTTAACTTTGGCAGTTTTGGTCCCTGGAATTATATAAAAGGGTAATGGGCTAGGGCTTGACTTTCTTTGACTGAGGCTTGACTTTTTCTGGCTTTGGCTTTGAATCTTTGGCTTCCCTTGTGTTCTTCTGATTCCCGTGTCCGTGTTTGCCCGTTTTGACTGTTTTCTTGTGATTTTTGATATATCCGTACCTGCACACACAAAACACAAAAACAAGCATATCTTTGCCATTTTTAGTCTGTTTTGGGCTTAATTGGGTCATTTTAGGTATAAACGAATATGTGTATTTTACACTTATCACCGCTCCTGTACTAGAGGTGGAAAATTTTATCCCCATGATAGCTGGTCAAAGGAAGCCAGAAAATCAATGGACTAGAGATGAGAGAAAGGCTGCTAACTTAGATCAGTGACTCAAAAGTCTCATCATGTATGTTCTTCCAGATGACCAAATGAATTCTGTCATAAACTGCTTAACAACTAGATCAACATGGGATGACCTGATACTGTATCATGAGGGCCCCTCTGATGTGAAAAAAAGTAGGGTCATGGGCCTGAAATTGTGCTATAACACCTTCAAATTCAAAGAAGGTGAATCTCTAACACAAACTTTCACCAGATATAAAGCTTTAATAAATGAGTTAGTAAATGATGGCATCAAACTTTCAAAGCTTGAAATAAATACTAGTTTTATAAATGGGTTGCCAAAGAAATGGTTAAGTTTCTGCTAAAGTCTCATAAACACAAATAATGTGAAAGATTCTGAGCTTGCTTCTCTATTTGGTAAACTCAAATATGAAGAAAACCTTATAGACAACATTTATGAGACTGAAAAGAACAAATCTCTTGTCTCTGCAACACCTTTGTCAACTGCTTTCTTCTCTTTCTCTATTGTCCAAGACTTTCAAGATAGTCCTGATGATGAAGAGAATACAAGAAGCAGTCATGAGTATCTAAATGATCTAGAGAAAGAATACCAAGCAAGAGCTCTTTTAGCCAAATCTAAAAGATTCTTCAAGAAAGGTACTCAAAGGTTCAGCAGTGCAAAAGCAACTGACCAAACTGAATGTCACAAATGTGGCAAGAAGGACTTTGCAAGAGACTGCTGGTCAAAAACTTCAGTTTCCACATATCAGTCACCCTTTCAACCAAAACCTCTCGGTTCCCCTCAGCACAAACCTGAACTAAGGCCTACCAAAGACTTTGAAGCTAAATACAACAAAGCCAAGACTAAACTGGCTCTCCTGAGTTTAAGTGCTTCAGCCTCTAAAGCCTTTAGCTTCTAAAACTTTATAGGTCAAGAATAAGGTCTAATATACTGAAGCTTTATGAATAAGGATGAACGAAGTGTCATCAATGACAATGAGATGACTGAAGAAAAGGTTCACATGCACTTATAGATGATGAAAATGTTGCTGTTTGCAAGAAAAGAACCAAAAAATTATTGAACGGGTCCAAGATCCTATAAGAAAGTCTATAAGAAAGGTACCCACTCTTCTTGAAAAGGAAGATAATATATCAAAAGTCCTTTTCATGATTATTTTGTTTATTGAACTAATTATTTTTGGAAGAACAAAGAAAAATCTTTTTCAAAACATATAGATATTGTTCATGAACTGAATACAACAACGAACAACTTATGTAATAAAAACAAGCCAACTTGAGTTTACTACCACTGCACATGTACAACACTGAGATTCTCAAAGAGAATCAAAACTTAAGAAAAGAACTGAAAGAGCTAACAGCTATTACTGAGACATGGCTTAACTGTTCCAACAAAGTAAATCAGTGTATCATGAGCAAATTCCCACCAAAAGAAGATAATTACTGTGTAGCTAACAACACGCTGAAGACCTCCAATCTGGGCTAAAAGACTAGGTCTTTGTGAAATCTCACTTAAAGACACAAAAGTGTCCAATAATCCCGGAGTTTGAAAGTACCCTAGTTATCAAAAGCTGAAGGAGTTTTTTTGCAACTCATGATACAAGTATAAAACTCCCAGCTGAGACACAAGTAAACACAACAGACCTCCAGTATACTGTTAATGACTCTTCATCGACTTACTATGATTTCACTATGAATCTTCAGTCTGCAGCACTCCTCTTCCTCCACTAAAGAAGTTGGTTTTGCAGAAACCTGTCTTTTGACCAAAGACTTTCAATCAATTTTGAATCAAAATCCATATATAAAGACTGAAAAATTAAAAGATCACCATAAATTAACACATCCCTTACACATGTTAAGGCCAACAATAAAGCTTCAGCTTCAAAAACTAACTCAACTCATGTTGGTAAATTAAAGAATGTGAAAATTGAAGATGACATTCCTTTGACTATTGTAATAAAAGAACTAAATGATCTAAAATTACAAATTAGCAAAAATCAATCATCTTATTTTAGAAACAACAAACCTCAACAGGTTCCCGAAAATTCACTTCAAAACAAATACAAAACACAATTCAAAAAGAGTTGTGAACTTTTTGGATTAAACAATCATCTTTCTGAAAATTGTTACAATGTTTTGTTTTGTAAAAAGTGTGATAGAACTGATCACAGAACTTGTGATCATGCTGAATACATGTCCTCCATAAACATGTCACAGCATCTCAAAGGTCAAAGTGGATCTTCTTCAAGATCTAAAACCCCAAGACCTTTAAAACACTTCTTCCCTCCTTGCATACACTGTGGGTTCAGTGATCATCTATCTGATGATTGTGTAAACTATCCCATATGTGATATCTATGGAAGTTATGATCATGATACACATGGTCGTACTAGGGTCATTTCTCTAAGAAGAGGAATCAAACCAAGAAACCCTCAGCATGTCATAAAAAGTTGTAAAACATGTGGTAGCACAATTCACACCACATTTGATCACAATGACATTGAGTGGTTTAGAAGAGGTAAAGCACTTCAAGCTAAGAATACTGAAGCTCACAAATCAAATAAGATTGAATCATCAAATGCTAGTAGATCTAAGACTCCTACTAAAAGATGTGTTTTTAAGCAAAACTAACCACTCTGAACCTATTTGTGGAACAACTAGGACCTAAGGTAGTGTTTGGAGATGACTCTACGTGCACCACTGAAGGTTATGGTTCTATAAAATTTAATGATATAGTTTTCACAAAAGTAGCAATTGTAAATGGTCTTAAATACAATCTAGTTAGCATCTGTCAACTGTGTGATGCTAAATATATTGTTTAGTTTGATGAAAAAAGAGGAACAATCTTTAACTCTAACAAAGAAATTATTATGATTGCTCCAAGAGTAAGAGATGTTTATGTTTCGGACATGACCTCCTCTAAACAAGAATCTTGTTTCTTTGCCAAAGCTACTGAAAATCTCAACTGGCTTTGGCACAAAAGACTTGCTCATCTAAATTTCAAAACAATCATTAAACTGGCAAAACAAAATCTTGTTATTGGTCTCCCCTCACTTGTCTATTTAAAGGACAAATCATGTTCATCATGTGAAAAGGGAAAGCATCATAAAGCCATCGTCAAAACAAAATAGACATCTTCTATCAAGAAATGTCTTCATCTTCTTCATATGTATTTATTTGGACCTATAACTCCTAGGTCCATTAACCATGAAAAGTATACCCTTGTCATTTTTGATGAGTACTCACGGTACACCTGGCTATTCTTTTTGAAGAAGAAATGTCAAGCTCATGAAACCATCATGTCATCATCAAAAAGAGTTGAAAATCAAAATGACCATCAAAAGTCCAAACAACTCAGAACTGAAAATGGTACTGATTTCAGGAATAGCATTCTTGTTAGCTTTTGTGATGAAAAAGGGATCTCTCAAAACTTTTCCTCTCCATACACACCTGAACAAAATGGTGTTGCTGAAAGGAAAAACAGAACTCTCATAAATATCAAGGAACAATGCTTTCTGGTTCTTCTTTTTCAAAACATTAATGGATTTGAAGCTTGTAGTCCACTGCATGATACACTCAAACAGGTCCACAATTGTTAAGATACATCTCAAACTCAATATGAAAACATTCGTGGTAAGATACCAAACATATAACTTCTTCATGGTTTTGGAAGTCCGCAGTTACATCCATAATCATAAAGACCATTTAGGAAAGTTTGATGAAAAAGCTGATGATGGTTATTTCCTTGGATACTCACTTGTTTCTAAAGCCTTCAGAATCTTCAACACGAGAAGACAACAAACTGAAGAAACCTATCACATCACATTTAATGAAAGCACTAATGCTATTAAATTTACAAAACCTTCAGTAGACACATCAACATTGCTGAATCTGAAAGATACCCACCTGATGAGTATCTTCATCCTTATGAACCTTCTCAAAGGTTTCAAACAAATAGTAATGATGTATCCTTCATAGAACCCTATGAAAAACCTGAATCAGTTGTTCTTAAAACTAAAGTTTCATCAGACCAAAATGATCAAACTGATCTAAATGATCACAATGATCAAAATGATCATCCTGATCAAACTGATGAAATCTTTAATGATAATCAGTCTGAACACTCAAATCACAAAAATGATGATCCCATCATTAATAACCTCACCAACACTAAAGATGTTTTAGAATCCTGATGCTAACCTGCCTCACTAGTTATTGATACTTCAATTCCAAATACAATTCTAACCTAACTGAACCTATACCCTCATCCATCCCATCTATGGCTTCTCAAATTCCTGCAAAGATATGTTTTAAGGAAAAAAAGAAGGAAATAGGAATTGTCATAAAAAAACAAGGCAAGACTTGTAGCTCATGTCTACAATCAACAAGAAGGCATAGACTATGATGAAACCTTTTCTCCAATTGTAAGACTTGAAGCAATCAGGATCTTTCTTGCCTTTGCCACATACATGAACTTCACAGTCTATTAAATGGATGTGAAAAGTGCTTTCCTAAATAGAAACCCGAAGGAAGAAGTTTATGTCAAACAACCTCTAGGTTTTGAAAGCAATGAGTTCCCTAACCATGTTTGTAAATTGGACAAAGCCCTTTATGGACTTAAACAACAGCAGGGTATGAAACCCTCTCAACCTTTCTCACTGAACATAAGTTTGTAAGAGGTAAGATAGACAACACATTGTTTTTCTACAAAACTTAAACTGATTAGATTCTAGTGCAAATCTATGTTGATATTATCTTTGGGTCCACCAATACAAAATTGTGCAAATAATTTGCTAAACTGATGACTCAAAGATATGAAATGAGCATAGTGGGTATCCTTACCTATTTCCTTGGATTTTAGATTAAACAATCTGAAAGAGGAATTTCAATCAATCAAGAAAACTTCAATGAATCCGCTAAAGAAGTATGACATAAATGGATCATCAGTGAAAACTCCAATGGTACCCCCTAACAACTTAGGACCTGATCTTAATGGAAAAGTTGTAAATGAGACTCGGTATAGAGGTATGATTGGATTACTAATGTACCTGTCTATAAGCAGACCTGACATTCAATTCTCATCTGTCATAGATGCAAGATATCAAGCAAATCCTAAGGAATCTCACCTTATTGCTGTTAAGAGAATATTCAAGTACCTAAAAGGTACTCCTAATCTTGGTCTTTGGTATCTAAAATGTTTAATTTTTAACCTAAAAGGATACTCAGACTTAGACATATAGTCAGGGAAGCAACAGGACAAAAAATCACTTCAGGTGCTTGTTAGTTGATTAGAAGCAAACTGTGTGATGTAGGCTAAAAAGCACAATATGTTATTTATGTCCCTTAGCTAAAGCAGAATTTGTAAGCACTGCTGGATGTTTTTGTGCCTACATACTTTAACACCCCCAAAAATGGTCGCAGCGAAATGTAGATACCCGGGGCGTTCACTTCATGAATAACATTGCACAAGATAAATAGAACGACCTCAAATAGTATCATATTGAAATGATACATTTGATTTAATTAAAATACTTGATACAGAAGCACCCTGCTTTGATTTGTTCATCCTTAAAAATTAAGATTTTGTACTTCTGAATAATATCCCCAAAAACAATGCACTTTAATCTTTATAGCCAAGATTCCAAAAATAAAGACCACCAGTGAAACCTTGTACCTTACATCCAGATAAAACAAGCTAAAACTTACAACCTGAAAGTGGAGAATTCATAGGTATATGAAAAAAAGATATAAAGTTTTAGGAACCGCAATTGTTAGAGTGTGTATTGCATGGTATACAATATCCAAAATAGTAAGTAATTTTGCATGGAATCACAACATTCAAAACAATAAGATTGCATGGAATCAGAATATCCAAAACAGTACGTATAGCATTGTAAACAATATTCAAAACAGAAAGTCATATCATGGAATACAATCTCCAAAATAAGTACGTTATGTCATGTATGCAAAATCCCAACAGAATCAATCAAAGTTACATGCTTCCAATTGTAAAACAAAGCATTTTCACACCCCATAAGTATATTTTAAAACCAGTAAAAAACATAGGGCCTATTAACTCACCTCCGCGCGAGTAAATCAATAATAACATCACAGTGAAAAAAGCGTCACTAAAAAACCCCCGAATGCAACTAAACAATATAAGTCCGTATAATCTAAGTACCTAATTAAACTAACATCATATATAAATTTATATATCTAGCATCACCATCTAAATGTGTTTGTGAAAATAATAATATTAATCGCATTTGATAATATTAAATCATGTAATTTTAACTCGTGAATCAATAACTAATGAAATCGCTTTTGTAAAATAATAATGATAAATCTAAAACATGTATAAAATATTACTTAAGATATTCAAAAAGTAGCCGCAAAAAATTTATTTAAAAAAAGGGTGAACCAACACTATTCATGTCATGAAATAGTTCAAATGGTGAAAAATAATCGCAACTTTCACGTTTAAGCCCCGTTTGCGCGTTTTTATTATACCCCATATGCCCATATTTTTGTATTAAACGATTTATCATATTTGGCACTTCAATATTTTTAGTCCCCCTGATGAACAATAATTTTTTACTCGTATTTATTCGTTATAGTTCCATTTTTACGATTCTTTCGAGCATGTTTCTTGTAATGAAAGTCCTAACTATTTATTAGGTTTACAAAAATAAATGTTTTCCTGTTATGAATAGAAACTTTTTATAAAAATGAGTTTTATAAATGTATTTATTGTCGTAAACTTGCGAAATTCCATAACTTTTCGTTATAATTAAAAAAATATGATGTCATATCATTTTTAAAACCAAAAAAATATGTACAATCTGTGAAAAATACTAAACTTTCCTGTTTAGAAGTATTTTATACTTGTATTTATACAAGTATATTTTAAAAACAGGAATTAACGAAATCGTAATTTTTATCTATCTTTTACATTATTAATTCCGTTTTTCGAGTTTTTTTCTACCTTTTTAGAATCGTCATGAGACGTACTATTTTATAAAAATATAAAAATTATACCTTATTTTTTGAACCAAAACAGAAAGTTTGGAGGTTTGTGTTAAAAACATGTTTTAAACTTGATTTTGTACTTTTTAGCTTAACCATCTTGTAACAAATCCATTACACCACTCATTATCACATGCATTACATTCCTAGGGTCCCTAAGTCCATCATTTGTCCAAATATTGTCCAAGAATCACAAGATCCATAAGTTTACATGCTCATTTGTTCATGAACTTTTATATATACACTTTTTAGGTAACTTGTTTATATAAGCTTTTTATACATAAACCATACTTATATAATGTATATACTTCTATTCTCACATGTTCTTAACAACAATATAACACATGACAAAGTATATCATACCATGATCATAAGTAAAAATTCCATTTTTACATGTAAATAAGTTTCCTAGATGGTGATAACTATACAAACATTATATATGCCTAAAATCATGAATGTAAAGAGATTAAGAGTTTTAGGTAACCTTAATATGAAGTGTGGTGATGAACAACAAGATCTAAACCCTTGTTTAGCAAACAAACCCTAGCTTTCAACACCTTGAAAACCCTAAATCCAAGTAAAACCTTAATCTTGAACCTTCTTGCTTAATCACTTGTAAACCCCAAACCAAACCTTCTAAACACATTAGGGTATCTTAGATATGAATTAAAACACTTGTATGTGTTGTACAAAATAAAACTATGGATTGTGTAGGTGTGTTTTGTTTTGAGCCGTGGGTGGGAGAGAGGAGCAAGAGAATTTTGGGGTTGTTTCACCTTAAGAAATGAAGTGTATGTGTGTTCTCTATCTAGTGCTTCCTTTATATACTTTAAAGACTATTCAAAGCTCATATGTAGAAGTTTTAGGAAAGTCTTTGGCCAAGAGAAACATTAGGAGGGTTTTAAGAAAAGTCTTGGTCAATTTCTAGTCATAGTCTTAGGTGTTTTAATGAGGCTTATGTGTACAAGTACTAGTTTTATACAATGTCTGTCATCTGTCCCCTAGGGGGGGGGGGGGGAGAGTATGCATATAAGCACTAAAATTAAGGAGAGGAGGGAGCAAGTTGTGATTTTTGGTCTTATATAAAATATCTTGTATCATTTGAAGTTTAAATTTATAAGAATTTAATGTAAAGGTATAACTTATAATGTGTAGGTTTCTAGTTGATTTAATTCATGTACCATATGACCAACAATGTTAGCATAGGTAAAGTTTTATAAAACTTTAGGTATTGGGTATAAAAATGGGTATTTGTTGAAGCGTAGAAAAGTTTTGGTGGTTCCGGGTATGCCTAAACGTATTTTATCGCGAAACGTAAACACTTTATGCAACCAATAAAAATAAAATGAACAAAGTTAATAATTATCCTCAAAATAATTACTTAACACTGCTTATTTAAATATTTCAATTATTTAAACCCGTTTACATTGAATGATACTTTTTAGTCTTACTCGATTTAACTTAACGATTATATTTAAAATCAAACGCGTACAATACAAAAAAATAACTTATGAATTTAGTTGACGACCGTAAATGTACCCTAAAACACGGGGTGTTCATAGACTCCCCCCGTTAAATGAGCCATGTCCTCAGGCTTAAGACGCCGGCACTTGACATGGTTGTCGGTCTTTGTGAATAGGTGTTTGGTAATTTTTAATAATGAATAGAACTCCAATGGCTATGAACAGTAGCCCCAACGCTACTTCCTCTCTTTAAATACGCAATATTTATCCTCAATCTCCATCCCACACTTATCTTTCCCTTATATTTTTCTTTTCCAATCTCAAAAAATGTTGCACATGCATCACTCTCCTTGGCGATGGCGACAGCGATAGCACTCGTCATTATTCTTGCCTACTTCCCATACGAAGAAGGATTTAGTATTTGGCCTTATGAACAGTAGCCCCAACGGCTACTTCCTCCCTTTAAATACCAAATTTTTATCCTCCATTTCTCCACACAACACTTAATATTTCACTTACATTTTCTCTTATCCAATCCTTAAAAATGTTGCACATCATCACGCTCTTGGCGATTTATCTTACCTACGTCCCGTATGAAGAAGAATTTCAGTATATGGCCTTTATTCTAGCGATTCTCTTGCCCCTCATCGTTCTTGCTATCGGTGTGGATCTCTTTTGGAAGGAATAGATAGTATTGCTAGGGGAGGGTTGTAATAAAAGTTGTATTTCCTTTATGTCCTTATGTAATCTTATTTCTAAGATAATAAACGCGTGTTGTGGTAATAAATTTAGTTGTTATTTATATTTATGTCTTTTGATAATTTCGTTACCACGCTTGGTAACTCATTTGTATTTCCCTTCTAATATTGCTTTAACTTGAGTGTTCAAGATTAGTGATGTTGGTTTAATACTTATTGTTGCGACCAAGACTTGGCTTCTAGTGGGCTTTATTCGTTCCCTTCGGCTTAACGCGTTAGTTTTAACATTTTTTAGAAGGGTAAGAATTTACCTAGTTATTATGATTATTAGTTTGGTTCCTTGTGATAAATACACTTTATGAATACGTACACAAAACTTGATAAAAATAAAGAATTGTTTCTTGTCAAGAAGTTTTAAGGTGACTACTCTCAGTATGGAATGGTCCTTCCTAAATTATACATAGTTGATCAGGCAATGTATAATTGAGGACTAACGATGCATTGCTCATTTTCGTCAAAATAACGTTATGATTTTAGAATAGCTTACATGAATAATTAGAGAATTGGAGTAGATTGGCGGAAATTTCACAATACATAGATTTGATAGATAATTTGGAATCGTTCGTACAACGAAAATTTAAGAGAAATACAATAAGAACTCCTAAGGATATAACGTCTAAGATAGTTCCAACTTAGGGTTTATTGGGCAAAGTGAGACAACTTTCTCCTTTAAGCTTCGATCTCATCTTCAATGTTGTTAAGGTCTTGCTCAGTTTCTCCTCCTCCTAAGGCATGTACCACTCCACGTGCTCTAGTACCTCCAATTTGATTTTCATGGTTTTGGTTCTTTTGCTCCAGGAAATCACTCTTGTAGTGCCCTTGATTCCCACATTCATAGCAAGTGATGGTTCTTTGATTGTTAGTGGCAGTAGGATTCCAACAATCCCTTGTCAAATGGCCGACTTTCTTGCAGTTCGCGCACTTTGCAGTGCACGGGCCATTGTGGTAAAACTTGCACTTGTTGCACAATGGAAGAGTTCCAGCATACTCCTTCCTTTCACCAGTCTCGGCGGCGTAAGCTTGAGCTACATCCTGTCTCTTGGGAGGTTGTTGTTGAGCTTGGTTTTTGTTGTCAAGTTTCCTCTTATTTTCAGCCTGTCTTTCAGCCAAGGTGCTGATATTTTTATCCATCAGTTCAGTTGTCATTTCAATAGAATCTTGCATGGTTTTTGGCTTTGATGCCACAACGCTTCCATGAATCATGTCGGGAAAACCACTGACATATCTCTTAATCTTATCAGATTCTTCAGGGAACATCCTGACATACAACAATGCCAATTCTTAGAAACGTTGATTGTAGCCTAGCACATCAGTACCCTTTACTTTCAGACTCCACAACTCGGCCTCGAGCTTCTTAATCTTACCCCTCGGGCAGTACTTGTCAGTCATCTTCTTTTTCAAGGCTGTCCAAGTCATTGCATACGCCACATCATGACTAACAGTCCTAACGTGGAAGTTCCACCATGTTAGAGTAATTCCAAGGAGGGTACATGTGGCAAACTTAATTTGGTTTTCCATAGAGCAGCTGCTTATGCGAAACACAGTCTCCATCCTTTCAAACCATTGAGTCAACTCGATGACTCCTGTAGTGCCTTTGAAAAATAGGGGTTGGCATTTCATAAACTCTTGGTAAGTGCACTCTCGAGCAACGCGTTTAGTCCTTCTAACACCTGTTCCTAAATTATGGATGTCGTCGCCATTCATACTTCTGTCGGCATCACGTGTTGCTAAGGCATCAACAACGCCTTGTTCGATCAATGCCTTAAGCTGGGCATTGGTGACAGATGTGGTGGTGGTTGTTTTTGTGGCTGGGGTGGTTCTGGTTCTAGGTGCTTTCCTTGGAGGCATTATCTTTAAAATCAGAAGAGTAATAAGATTAGTTTAGTTATCTTAGTCGTGCTCCAAAAATAGAGTGTTGTGAGATGATGTATATTAAATATGAATATGCGCTCATGGCATAAATGAATGATGGTAAGATATCATACTTGATAGCTTAATTTTTAGGTAGCGTTTAGGACTTACAAGCTTATAGTGCTACCTTGCCTAAAGAAATGTTCCCCTATTTATATAAATAACCCTTATATAAATAATTGTAGAGTATGTGTGAAAGAATGCAAACTCATCTTTATATATATACATAAGACCCTCATAGTAACTTACGTACTATAATATGAACATGTATATGAATCATGTAAGCATCTAGTAAAACGAACTAATGCAAACAACTAGTGTATGTATGTCCCGTGAAAACCCCTTTGTATGAATTCAATGTTTGAAAACGGTTATAGTCCAGCAAAAACATTTGACCTGGTTATCTATAACTTTGGCTCTGATTACCAATCTGTAACGCCCCCAAAATGGGTCGCAGCGGAATATGGGTTTAGGAGCGTCACTTCATAGATCAATAGCACAAGATATATAAGAACGACCTTAAAAAGTGTCGTTAAAAACCGATACATTGGATTTAGCAAAGTGTATGTTACAAAAGCCCAAAGCTTTACTTGTTCATTGTTGAATTATACAAAGATTCTAGTTCGAAAACAAACGTTTTCCTCAAATGTAATGCAACCAAATCTTTATTCATGTGACTTCCAAAATATGACCACCAATGTATCCCTTGTCTTGTACCTCATTGACCTCCTGAGAAAACATTCTTTAAAACGTCAACAATAATGTTGGTGAATTCATAGGTTTTTTAAATGTATAATGTAGGACCGCAAGATTTCCCCCGTGATAATACATTAAATGTAAACATCACAAAAATGTCATTACGTTTTCCTAAGCCCATGACACCGAAGTTCGACATAAATGAATTGCAATATAAATTGCCTACATTTCCCATGATGATGTTCTAACCCAGAACATCCCTTGATCCGCCGGGTTATACGTTCGTTTGTCCAGTGATAGCTAATCACCCGAACGGGGGCGTCTCCCCCAATAGATCTATTTATAACACCCGCGCTCACCCTCCAGGTGATTTATAGTTCATGATAGTGGACACATTGGGTTATCGCTACTTAGGCAAACACGTAATCAGTTTGAATATGAAATGTCTACTTGCGTCCAATGGTAAAACAAAGCATGTTCTCACCTCAAAAATATATGTAAAACCAGTAAAACATAGGGCTATGAACTCACCTCGAGTGGATGAGTTTAACAATGTAAATCAAATGCGCGAAAAATGCGTCACAAATACGCCCGAATGCAACCTAATTAATCATAGGTCGTATGAGTACTAAGTACTTTGAATAACTACTACCATATATAATTCTATATAGCTACATCACCATCTAATTGTGTTTGTGAAATATCATTAAGTTGCGTTTGATAAATGATAACCGTGTTCGTACTCGTATAATCGAATAAATAATTCAATCGTCTTTGTAAAGTAATATTTATAAAGTTTAATACATGTATAAATATTCTATAAAGGATTCTAAATTGTTTCGCAAAAATTTATATTAAAAACGAACCAATACTATTCACACGTCAGGAAATAGTGCACAAGTAGGATATAGTGCATACCTTTCTCGTTTTAAGCCTGTTTCTTACGTTTTTTATGTCCACGCTTTTGTATTAAGACGAGTTATCAAAATATTACATTTTTATATTTTTGACCTACTGGTGAACAATACTTTTTACTGTTCATGACAGTTTATAAGGTTATTTTTATAAACTTAGTTATCGTAAACTCGTAAACGTCATATTTTACTCGTTTTAGGTCTGTTTTTAGTGATTCTTTCGAGCACGTCTTTGTTATTAAAAGTTATATCATATGAATGTTGTTTTCCAAATATATAGATCTGATGTGAATAGTAATTTTTATAAAATTATTTTTATAAACGCGTTTAATTAGCGTATAACTTAAAATTAGCGTATCTCCTTCGTTATAAATCGGTTTTTCGAGTTCTTTATATGTCCACGATCCTTGGGACATGTAGTGTCTTATAAAAACATAAAATAGACATGTAAAAATTCGAATTCCAATAGACCCCTTTTGGGTTTTTCTCAAAATGTGTTTAAAAGTTGTTTTTATAACTTTTTAGCTTAACCACTTTGTTACAAGTCCATTACAACCCTCAATATCACATGTATTACATCCTTAGGGTCCTTAGTCCATGATTAGTCCAAA